>PVJL010009248.1:0-59000 GCA_004026885.1 Lyroderma lyra
AGAAGAACTAAACAGACACTTCTCCCACGAAGAAATACAAATGGCCAGCAGACATATGAAAAAATGCTCATCCTCATTAGCTATCAGGGAAATGCAAATCAAAACCACAATGAGAGACCACCTCACACCTGTGAGAATGGCTATTATCAACAAGACAAGGAATAACAAGTGCTGGAGAGGATGTGGAGAAAAAGGAACTGTGGTACACTGCTGGTGGGAGTGCAAACTACAACCACTGTGGAAGGCAGTGTGGGGGTTCCTCAGAAAATTGGGAATGGAGCTACCATTTGACCCAGCAATCCCCCTTCTGGGGATCTACCCAAAGAACTTGAAAACCTTTGTCCACAAAGACTTATGTACCCCAATGTTCATCGCAGCGCTGTTCACAGTGGCCAAAACATGGAAACAACCAAAGTGCCCTGCGACAGAGGACTGGATAAAGAAGCTGTGGTACATATACACAATGGACTATTACTCAGCTGTAAGAAAAGATGAAATATTGCCATTTGCGACAAAATGGATGAACCTGGAGATCATCATGCTTAGTGAAATAAGCCAGACAGAAAAAACAAAGAACTGTATGACTTCACTCATATGCAGAATATAAAACTGAAAGCAAAGAAAAAAAGAAATGAACAAATAACCCATGGACACAATCAATAGTTTAATGTTTATTTGGGGACGAGTGGGTTAGGGAGGGGAGAAAGGGGAGGGGGTGGGAGAGGAGGGGGGGAAGCTAAATATAAGGTGATGGAAGGAGAAGTCACATTAGGTGGTGAACTGATTATACATCAAGTTGACAATGCACTGTGGAATTGTATGCCTGAGACCTATGTAATCCTTGCTAACAGATGTCACCCCAATAAGTCTGACAATAAAAATGAATTAAAAAAAAAATTAGAGTCCGCTTTTCGATGTGTAAATTTCAGTAGGTTTTGACCAATGTGGGGTGTCATCCATCTACCGTTCACCTGTCACGCCGAACAGTTTCACCACCCGAAGACATTCTCCTGCTTCACCTGTCACCCTTGGAAACCACTGGTCTTTTTCCTGACCCTACAGCTTTGCTTTTCCAGCTTGTCACTGAAATGGAATCGTGCACTAAGTAGCTTTTTCAGATTGGTTTCCTTACTTAGCAGGGTCATTTATCTTTGTGTAGCTCGTAGTTTACTCCTTTTTATAGGTGAACAGTACTCTGTGCATGGATGAGTCACTGTTTGTCTACCCGTTCTCCTAATGAAGGACATCTTGGTTGCTTCTAATTTTTGAGGATTATAAATTAAAACTGCTATAAACATTCCTGTGCAGGTTTTTGTGTCAATGTAAGTTTTCAAATCAGTCGGGTAAGTACGTAGGAGAGCAGTCGCTTTATCGTATGGTAAGACTGTGTTTAGCTTTCGGAAGTGCATGGCAAACTATCTTCTAATGGGGCTGTGTTATTTTGTAGTCCCACTAGCAATGAATACGGTATACCATATATGTTATACCTTTATTCAGTGTTGCTCAATCGAGGCACTAATGCCAGTTGAGTGGAGCAATTCTTTGTTTTTCAAAACTGTCTTGCACATTATAAGAAGTTTAAGATTCTTGGGCTGCTGATGTCAATACCAGGAATATCCCCAGTCATTGTTACAGCCAAAAACACACTCATGTAATTCTAATGTCCACAAGCAGAGGGGACCTGTACCAGCCCATGCTAACAATTACTGATCTCTGTGACAAGTTTATGATAAAGTTTAAAATCTTATGTTATAATAAAAATTATAAAGGATCCAAAATGATTGCACCAATGTGAAAAAAAAGTGTGCAAAATATGTTAAAAACTAGAAAGGAATTTATCAACCTGTCAAGGATAATCATCTCTAGTTGGAACTGATTTTTATCCTTATTTAATCTCATTTTAATCTCTTTTGTAATTGGTCTGTAGTACTTTTCTAAGATAAAAACATTAAAATATTATTCAAAAGTATTCTAATAATGAAATAATTCACAAGTACGTTTATTATATTGGGTAAACTGTGAACAGCTTTTTCTGTGAGATACATTTATATTTCTTAGATGTATTTCCATTTTTTCATACTTCTCACCTACTCCCAACTGAAAATGGTGACAAGACCAAAACGGAGAGATGAGGAAAATGACAGGAAACCCCCAGGAGGTCTCTCCTCTGTGCGTGTTTCCAGGTGGATTTCGCCAGGATCACGGGCCATCTCATCGGACCTCATCTTCCCTTCTCCAGCTGCCACTCACAGCAGAGTTTGCCATTGAAGGCACAGATTTGCTCACGTCGTAGTGCGGAGAGAAGGAAAGGAGCGACGCAAACAGCATAATGCACGTTGAGAGGAGACTCTAACTGCCTTAGCACTTTCCTGTTCCAGGCGAGTGCGGCGTGAGACATTTGCCTGGCAACCGTTACAGTGGATCCTGCGTGCGAAGGGAGATTTCACAGGCTACTAGGTCGCCGCGATTTTCCATGCACGGATGAAAACTGGTTGGATACAGTTACAAGGGCAAAATGATGTCTACGGGGGCTGCTCAGAACGTTTTCAGCTGAGTCCGGGCAAAGAATGGACTCTTGTGCCAGGCAAATCTAGGTTACCACACTTCTCTGCTGCTTCCTGGTTCTGCGACCTCAGGCAGGAGACTCGGTCTCTCTCTGGGCCTCGATTTCCTTATCTGACAATAAGGATTCTGGCGGGACTATTGAAAAAGTTAAGTACAGAAGACCCCTTGCATCCTTGTAGACAGTAACTTTGCCTTGTTAATGTATTTCCAGGACCCGGACCTGAGAGAGGGACTTAATTTCAGGCAGCATCCAATCAGTGTTTGCTGCTGCTGTAAAAGTTGGTTGTTTTAGGAATGGAGTATTTTCTTACTCAAAGGGGAGAAATAAATTATATGCACTTGACCTATATATCTATAGCTTTTGCCGGGGTCCTGCCTCGGCGTTCCAGAGAACAGTACCTGAAGTGGGGGGCGAGGTTTAAGGAAAAAAAGAAAGAAAGAGACAAAGAGGGTCCGGGAGGACTGGAAGCATTCTTAGCAACCAGCCCCGAGTTTATCTTTTCTCCCCAATATATCCCCACAGCATAGTGCAGCACAGCAGAAACAAATATGCATTATCTTACTCAAGGACAAATCATAAAACATCCCTGACTCTCTGCCAGCTAACTTGAAGGTCAGAGTAAACGAGAGGGAGTCAGTTCCCCAAGGCATTTCTTCCAAGGACCCAGATAGTCTTCTTTCTTTAGAGTCTCCCAAGGAACTGGCCTCATCAACTAGATTCCTCAGTGAGCAGTACGCACCTTCCAGATTGCAGAAGTAAAACAAGTCATGCTTCCCCAAAGCCAGCCTGCATGGCTCCCAACAAGCTTTAATTCTATTCACCCTAAAACTCAGTGGTTTATAACAGTGAGTTTATTTCATGATTCTATGTGGACTGGATGGTGCTGCTGGTTTTAATCCCGTGTCCGTATTGAGACAGAAGTGCAGCTGGGTCGGAAATATTCACAATGGCCTCATTTCCAGGTCTGGCATGGCATCCTGGCTGTTCGGCTGGGCCCCTGGGCTCTCTCCACATGGTCTCTCATCCTACAGTCGGCCTGCGAGCTTGTTCAATGGATGGCAAAGGCATTCCAAGACACGGCCTCACTCTCACCACGTTCTGTTGCCAAAACAAGCCACAGGGTAGCCCACGTTGCAGGAGTGAGGAAGTAGATGCCATCTTCTGATGGCTGGAGCTGCCAGTACTGTAGCCACATTCTTTTTCAATCTACCACAACATGTTTCAGGACTTTTAATAATGATCACCAGTGTGTTGTGAGATGGACGTGATTATTCACATCAATTAAGTACGAGCTACCAAGTTTAGAAAGAAGTAATGTAGAACGATTCAGTGTGGAGATTCTGGAATCCAACTGCCTTGCTTAGCATTCAAGCTCCCTTCACTCTCACTCAAACTAATTGTGTGACCTTGGAAAAGTCTCTTGATTTATTGGTTTCCTTTCATTGTTCTAGCACATTACGAGCAGTTCAGTGGCTTCGAACAACACACAGTTATTTTCTTATGGTCTTGGAGGTCAGAAGTTCCAAATCAGCCTTACTGTGTCAGGAGGATGGGATGACTTCAGCGGGTTCTAGAGGGTGATCCTTTCCCTGGTTTTCCGGCTTCCAGAGGCTTCCTGCATTCCTTAGCTCGGGGCCTTGCATCGGTCTGACCTCCGCTCTCATCATCACACCTCTCCCTGACGGTTCCTCCTGCCGTCCTCTTCCAAGGCCCCTGTGACTAGATTTGACCCACCCGGAAAATGGAAAACAATCTCACTATCTCCGGGTCCTTAATTTAATCCCATCTGCCAGGTTCCTTTAGTCATGTAAGGTGACATAGTCACAGGGTCCAGGGATTAGGACCTGAACATTTTGGGGGGTGGGGGTGGGTGCATTATTCACCCTGCAGTGCTTTGGAAAGTCGAACTCCATGCCTCCTGGCTCTATCATGAGGATCCCATGAGTTAAATACCATCTACGGTAATTACAACGTCTGTCCAGGAAAAACCCAGCCCCAAAGGCCTCTATTTCTCATATCACATGGCTGGAGACTTTCCGGACAGCCCTCGAGCCGGGGGGCCTGGCACAAGCGAGCCCCTAAGAGCGGTAGCTGTGACTCCGTCCGCCCGCAGAGCCATCGGCTGGCTGACTGGCCGCCGAGCGCCCCATCTCAGCTCCCTGGCTGCACACGGGTTCGGAATGATAGCTCCTTTGTCGTCACGTTTCTGCATTTTAAGTCACCAATTCATTCACGCACAGGACACACATCAGCCCTCAAGAGACTGTCTGGTAGGGAACCTGGCGGAAATAGTTCACACGTAGAACGGGGCTCAAAATGAACTTTTTAAAAATAAATATTATGAAAAGAAAACATTTTGTACCCGAGACAACATTGCGCTGGGACGTCCTGAGCGCTGCCGTGTGCGCTTTCTCCTACGTCCTCTTACGTCTTGCTCCCGCGTCCTTCATTTCTGGCGGGCTCCCCACCAAGGCACACGCTGTGACTTCTATCTGACGAATGGGGAAAGCAGATCTCCGAATGGGTCAGGATCCTGAGGTCCCAAAGCGGTTCGGGTCCGACTCCTGAAAACCCTGCTCTCTGTAATCTCGTCGGGCTGCAGCAAGAGGAGTTCCTGTTAAATGTCTTTAATGGCATGTTCCAGGCTAGTCTTTACTCGCCCTCTTTTAGTGAAGGGAAGTTGTTGGGCTTTTCTTCCCTTAACTTTTCCCAAGAAATGCAGCACAGAGGCAGACGTCCTGTGCAGGCCGGAGGCGCGTCTGGAGGCACGGACCCTTCCTGGTCCACCCTGGAGGCCTCCTAGAGTACTTAGGCGAGTTGTAAAGTTAAACAAGGCACTTAGTCCAAGCCAGTTAATGACATGGCAGAGCCCTGAGTGTAAAGACAGGGCTCACCGGTGGGCCTGGGAGAGGGTGGTGGGCGGAAGCATTTCCCCCAAGCGGGCGACTCCCAGCCTGGGTGGTCCTCACGAGCTCAAATACTGAACTCACTAGCTAGGATTTGGGGGCCAGTGCTGCTGCTTACAAGATCTTTTGGGGTTTAGAGGTAAAGAAGGAAAGTGAAGAGTAAATCCAAGAGATATTGGGAGACTGGCCGGGAAAAGATAAATTGTGGGAAGAATCCATATATTAATTGGTTGCTTATAAAATGTTCTCAGAAAGCAAAAGACATGGAAATTCAGGAAAAAGCAGCAGATGGCTGCATTAGGTTTCTAAGAATTAAATTCATACAATGAGGCTGAGAGGTATTATCCCCATTTTATACATGAGAAAGTTGAGTCTCTGAGAGGATAATTAATTTTGCCCAAGTCACAACACAGGTACGTGGCAGAACTGGGAATAGAATTTAAGTTGTCTTGCTCTGAATCCAGGATAATTCGCAAACCATCACAGGCACGTTTGCCTCCCAGATGCTCGCCTGTCTTAGCATCGTCACCCCAGCAGGTCCCAGAGCACTCGGGGTCTTAGCAGCGAACAGGCTCACAGGGGCGAGCAGAGCGTGTTCTACGAAGGGTGTTGGTAGAGAGGTGGGGGCAGCGTTAAGAGAACCAGTGAGGCACCCCCACAGTCTTCACCCCATCTGGGCACGGCCTCCAGGCCTGCAGACGCAAGCCGAGGCAGCGTTGTGACGGAACCCAAGAGAGCTGGGGCCACCAGGGTGGGGCTGCCCACCACAGCTGTGCGCCAATGGCCTTCGCTGGCCCGAGGGGGACAGGAGCTGTGAGAACAAGGGTGCACACCTCTCTTCGTGGGCCCCCGGCACGCCGCTGGGTTCTCTGATGGGCTGAAGCTGGCCTCAAGGACTCTATGGTGGTCTCCTGGGGCCCCGTGGAGGGCAGGGACTGTACCTGAGCGAGTCAGCAGAGACCATCCAGCTCATGCTTATGTAATACTTCCCATTGTGGTGCTCAGGGCCTTGTTGAAGAGAGTGAGGCCAGTTCTAGTTGCCCCGTCCCGACAGTCCCCTGTGAGCTGACCACTGCTTGTGCCGCTGCTTAAATGAACACTTAGCCCGGCTGCGCGAGGGCCACTCTGGTTTCTACCCCATCTACTGCAAATGATAAACTGAGGCCGAATCAGTGCTGAGCAGCTTTTCTGCAAAAAGCAGGGGAGTGTGGTAGTAGTGATTCTGAGGAATTGGAGAAGTTTATGGCTGAGTTAGCGTGAGAGGTAACAGGGTTGGAGGAGAGAGCACAGAGCATGTCCCAGCTGTGTCCAGGGGACGTCTGCGTGGTGATCCCCCTGAGGGTGGGACAGACCTGAGGGGGTGCACTTCCCAGCTGGGTAACCACAGATTAGGGGTCTGCAGAAAAGACTGGGAGGAGATCATCTCAGAAGCAGCAATCAGGTCAAGGAGGAAGAAGACTGATCAAAGAATAGAATGTGGGAAATGAATGCGTAGGATGGTTCTAGAAATTCAGGGTGCAATAGCTGGTGCAACATTCTTATTGGACATTTCACAAAGGAAGTATGGCCCCCAGGTTACACTGCAGTATTTAGATGGCAGTTGGCCCTCCGTATGTGATCTTCTTCGATTGGAAAAGTTGCACACTCCACAACCTATTTTACACATCTCAGTTACAGTATCTCTCTTCCCCAGTGCAGTGATCACATGACACCATTCACTTCATCCTGTCCTCTTAGCTCCTACCTGAGTAACCCCTCTTCTTTGCAAACCTGGCCACTGCAGGGACCAAGGCTCCCCTGGGAACTGGGTACTCCAGTTTCCCAGACTTACCAGTTAGCACTTCTCATTATATTTTAACACTCCTGTTCCCTCGGTTCAGAAGGGCCGTACTTCAGGCTCTCATTGCCTCAGAGTTCTGTAACGGCCACAGTTTGCCAGGAGTATCAGAAACTGGACACGTGGACAAGCAGGGTCTGGAAGGCCCACGTGCTTAGCGAGGCCGCACTGATCGTAAATAGCGTGGGCAGGAGCAAACCGAGGTGCTTCCCCTCAGCCTGGTGCTCTTCATATCTCTAACTTTTAGTTTAGCTTTAAAGGTCTGAGTCTGTGCTTTCAAGATTTATTTCAAAATTAATTTACTGGGACCCTTAAACCTACAGAGGAAATCATAAGATTCTTTCCAGATAGAAGATCTACAAATTCCATTTCATTTATGTTTCCTCATCTCTGGATGTGTAACTGAAATGCTGTCATGTTTGTGCTACTCGGATATTTTCATGATGCTCTGTTTTGGTTTTGTTGTTTTGTTTGTTTGCTTACTCAGGAAACCTTATTTTTGCAGCTGGGGATAAATCTGGCATTCCATTTAATTTTAAGGGAAATCTGATAACATCCTGATAGGCTGGTCTTTGAACATGAATAGCATAAGTTTTACACATTTTTTTACATTCTGTTTGCACACAAGCAATATAATGATTACTAAATGTGAATTTTAACATTTATTGGATGTAGGAACTGGATTTAAACACCATCTTTCAGGAATGGAGTAAGAAATGAAAAAATAGATATACTCACAGTTTTGTAATAAATGTGGTCTAGATGTCAGTTGTATAACAACAATCCCTAGTTATCCGTGTCATTCAGGAAAAAGATACTCGCACCGATATTTTGCCTATTTTGTGGCAACAATTTATCAATATGGCTAAACAGCCATCTAAAGAAATTTAAAACCAAATATTTGAGGTGGCCTTTTTGTTTGTTTGTTTGTTATTTTAGGCCAAATCGTCAATCTAGAAGCCTGTCTAAAGTAAAGTAAATCATATTCTATGGATACTTTAGCTGAAGTAGAACAGATCATGTGGTAAGGTAATTGTCTTCAAACACCTAAAGGGATATCAGCTGGGCAAGAGGTAGGCATATTCCCTTTAGTTCTAGAAGTCGGAGGTAAGGCTAACGAGTAAAGGTTATAGGTCATCAGATTTTAGTGTTGTGCAAGCAAGAACAATCTAAGGGAATTGTTAAAAGCAGAACTAATTGCCTTTGGAAGTGATGAGATCCTTATCATAAGAGGTATTCAAAAAATACAGGTTTATCTCTTTCCATCATTTATACCATTTTAGTTTTGGAGACAGGGATTGAGCTGCCTGAAAGAAGAAGAGAATCTATTGACCTCCATGCATTTCCTTCCTCTCTGAGTTCCAATTACATGATTAAACTCTTGTGTATTAACAACCAAAGGGCTTTTCAGAAAGAAAAAAAAAGATCTCTGAACATAGAGGAAACCACTTCAACTGCATTCCGAGTGGGAAGGAAACAGACGAGATGATCTCACTGTTGTACTTCTAGGAAAGATGAGTCATGCAGTCTACTCAAATGCAGGGTAGCTGGGGGGAAGCTGGACATCAATGATGCTTTCTTCTTCTTTAATAGGGACCAGAATCTCAAGTTTCTTTTAAAATAAAGGAGAGAAAAGCACTTAGAAATCGGCCTAAATCAAGAAAGCGTCATTGGAATGTTCTGTAAAGTATTAGTGTAAATAAATCTGTTTCTACTTGAAATTAATTAAATTGAGCGCATAGACACTGGGAAGGAGGGGTGGTAGAAGCCACCCGAACTCACTAGCCCTCCCATCCCCGCTCCCACCAGCCATGAGGCCAAAACCCAGTGTTAATGTCGCTTTGATTTACTTGCAAGGACCAAGCACCGGTTCAGAGAGACGAAGAGTTAGAAGGGAGAGGGGTGGGTCAGAGGTGTGTACCATGGCATCAGTCCCTACAAGGGCTCTGAGTGTGGAGTACATGCTTCTTTCTGGGAGAAAACACATAGTCAAATGGCCAGCAGAGAAAGGCTGCCATAGCTCTGGAAGCGTTTTCCCTTCTAAATTACCCCAAAGTATATGCCATGGTTTTAACGATCCTATAAATGAGCGTTTATTAAAAGTCTGCCGTGGCCCAGACACTGTGAAGTGGATTTATCAGAGATCACCATGCTTCTCGAGGGGCAACCAATGTCTAAGACTGGAGAGGATTCTTTTGTTGCTGACACACTTGGTCTTACCCTCTCTCAAAATGAAGGGACCCTTCTCTGTCACTAGGAGTAGAAGAAAAGAGAGACATGTTGACCTTTTGTGGAATGTGGAAAGATGTAAAGGTTACATTCTTCTAGATAATCTATTTCATCATTTTTTATAACAATAAAATAACTTGCAAGTGTATTTTAGATTCTGCTTGCTTTAATATCAAGCTTATAATAAAAAGTTAAAATTAGGGACAAACACTTAACAATATTCAAAGATAGCATCTGAATAACTGATGTCTTAGTAAATATTAAGTAGATTAATAAAATCTTAGAGTTTTATAAAAAGATATAATCTATGTCAATTCTCTCATTTATCGATTTAGGGAAGTCAAACCTAACAAGGACAATGACTTGTTCAAGGTCCCGCAGGTAGATAAGTAAGTAGAAAGTAGAAGTACTGATACTGTCTGGTGTGTGGGTACCTTAATCATACACGGGCTGTTGGAAAAAGTCCAGCCATTGTCAATACAACGGGAATGGGTCCATGGCTGGATACTTTCCAGACAACCCTCGTATTATCCTATTTAATTATTTAATTTGTTTTATTTTTATCAGAATTGTACTTCAATATGGTTGAAATTGCTCAACAGTTCTACAAGC
The DNA here is from genome assembly GCA_004026885.1 of Lyroderma lyra. Lineage (NCBI taxonomy): Eukaryota > Metazoa > Chordata > Mammalia > Chiroptera > Megadermatidae > Lyroderma > Lyroderma lyra. Next base: position 10,151 of record PVJL010009248.1, read on the forward strand.
TTATGAAAATATATATTTTTTATTCCCATCTTCCAGATACACAATTTTAACTCTCTGAATGGCTTGTTATACTTTTGTAGCTCTAAAATAAGATCCTGATATTCAAACCTTTTAAAATTTCTAATTCTTGTATTTTGGGTTTAAATTCATACTCTAGTAACTTCCTAAAGTACAATAAGTAACATTTTTGAAAAATTGAATTTCTAAAAGTGGCTGTACTCTAATACTTAATTGAGAGTCTGCTTGGATATCAAATTCTAGGTTGGAGATTACTTTTATAGACGTCAAAGATCTACTTTATTTTCACTTCAACATTACAGAAGAAGAAAACAACAAAATTCTGTTCCTTGTACCAGGTTTTGAAACCTACTTTTTCCCCCCCTGAATGGAAGATAATCTTCTCTGTCATTAGTTATGAACTCTCAGATGATGTACATTGGGCAAGGCCTATGGGTCTATGTTCATCTGTTATGCTGGGTGCACAGTGGCCTGTATCAATATGAAGATTCTTACCAGTTCTGAGAATATTTCTTAATTTATTCTTTAGACAGTTCCCTCACCTCTGCTTAATCTGGTCTGTCTTTCTAGAAATCCTATAGATGTTGGCACATTTGCACTCATCTTATACTTTTCTTACCTTGATCTTCTATTTTTTCCCTTTTATTTAATTGTGTGTGTGTGTGTGTGTGTGTGTGTGTGTGTGTGTGTGTTACAAGGAAGCATAGATTCAGTTTTCTCTAAGTTAATATTTTTTTCCAGTTGATTTCTTCTTCTTTTCATGTTAGATGATTTCCTCAAAGTCTGGTGATTCTTGGTTGTCTGGTACTATTTAAGATGAGGACACCAAAGAACAGGGTAGAAGCTCTGTGGTGGTTTGTCTGACTGTGGTTTTGCGCTGCCTTCCTCATCAGGATATTTTATGACAATTGATTGCTAATTCTTTAAGGCATGTGTTTATGTAATGGATTAACATCTTTCCTCTGAATCTGGAATATATTAATTATAAGACATGGGAGAGTTTAGAAAATAGTCCCTAAACTCATTTTCTGTGTTCTGTAGTTTAGATGTGGAAATCTTATTGAAAGCATGATCTGACTTGGGCAATATTTAGTTCTTTTCTCTTGATTCCGCAAGGGAACTTTTGAAATCTCCCTAGAATGTTTAATCTCAGGCTCTAGCATTCTGGGGGCTAATAGAAGGAAAAGCCAAAAGTGCCAACGTTGTGTAAACTTCACTTAATCCTATGATTTTTTAAAAATGTTTTTCAAATCTGTCTAGTGTCACCCAGGCACAGAACTCTGTTTTACTTCTACAGAGACCAAATCTTTATTTTCTATGGTGCAGGAGAGGGAGGGTAATCAGGCTGCAGGAAGCATGATAAAGTGTGATACAGATCTAAATGTTTCTTAAATCTAGGAGCAACTACTCCTGTGTCCAGTCCACCTTCATTCCTTTTGTAGAGAGAGCTGGAGCCACTAATTCCCAAATCTCTTGGGTTAATTTAATATAAATGTGATTGCCTTCTGGGCTTTCTTGTTTGCTAAGTTAAAATTTGGCTTTCTCCATCTGCCTCCCACCTTCCAACATCGCCTTGGCACCACCTCTTTCTCTTTGCCCTTTGGTCCTTTCAACACACCCTTTCTACTGTTGTTTAAATAGTGTTCTCACTATAAAACTCAGTGGGTGTTGAGTTCATATATTTGGAGCAATCATGTTAGGTAAGTGTATGAGTTAGAAAGGGCTTCCATAACAAAATACCGCGGACTTGAGGCTTAAACAACAGACATTTATTTTCTCACAGTTCTGGAGGCTAGAAGTCCAAGGTAAAGGTGTTAGCAAAGTTAGTTTCTTCTCAGATCCTGGGCTTGTAGATGGTGACTGTCTTCTCTTCACATCTTCACATCATCATTCCTCTGTAGATGCATGTGTCCTAATCTCCTCTTGTAAGAATACCACTCATACAGTCTCATTTTGTTTTAATTACCTTTTTAAAGATCCATATCTAAATACAGTAACATTTTGAGGTACTGGGGTTAGGACTTCAACATTGGAATTTAGGGGGATAACAAAATTCAGTTCATAACAATAGTTGTTACATCATTATGCACTTTAACCCCTTTATAAAGAGTTACTTTACCAGGTTCTTGACCTTCTAGGTTATTAGAAATATGATGTTTCAACTCAACCAGTTTAATGGAGATCTCTGAAGTAGCTCCATGAAAGATAAGCCAGAGTGACAGCACTGAAAATGATAGAATGGGAAATTCAACTAAAGCAATACTTACAAACAGTAAAGCTGTCACCATCAACATTTTCAGACCTCTGGAATTGAGTAAAAAATTACAATAATAGAAAAATGCTTAATAAAAAAAAAGAGGTGTTAAATTTTGATAAGACGATCATGTTGTGACATATTTGCTTTTCTTACTGCCATTTCCCATTCCTCAGTTTGGAGGCTGCCAGGAGGATATCCGCGCCTATTCCTGCTGTGACTTGCTGATGGCAGAAGGGGCGTTATGTATCTTCTTGATCTCAAAGAATTGTGGGTTTGTCTTTACACCTGTCAAGCAGCTATCTGAGGGACAGGATTGTGAGTTCTGAAGAGACAAAAAGAGTAAATGTTCAGTTCAAGCTGCCTGGGAGTTGGCATTGGGATGAATCGATCAGAAATTCTTGGCTCTAGCCAAGCAGACTAGTGTTGGGAGCCAGACTCTAATCCCAGGGTGGACTTCAACCCAACAGATCTCCAATATGGTAGGTGGAAGGGGAAGAAGAACTGGAGCCCACCATCCTGTGAGACACAGAATCACAACTTCCACAGTCCCAGACCCCTCCCAGAAGAGGGTGAGGCTTCTACTCTGAGGGATGGGCTCAACAATGCCCGAGGGTACAGCAGAGGCTGCCAAGTCTGTGTACTGAAAGGGGCAGCTCTCTTTCCTCCAAATCCACACACCCCTGAACTGAAAGTCTCTTAGAACCTGTATTTCTTTCCATTTTGAGTTAAATAACATATTACACTTCAGCTCCCTTAGTAAGCTGTGCTTTCTATGAAGGCCCTTTTTTGATCTTCACATCACCTCCTAGCCTCTATCTAATTCAGCCGTAATCACAGAGCTGTGTCCCTATGGTGGTTGCAGATAGAATGTGTGAAAGGAGACATCATCTCTTGCACTCTTATCAGGCTCTTTGAGGGGGGTCATGTGTTTTCTTTCCTTCAATGGATCATCATGATAGTGCTTGATGCTCAGTATCTAAAACATGGTAGAAACTCAAGACTTGTGAGCTGAGTAAAGAGAAAAAAGAAACAAAACAGAACAACAGCATGTTCTCTAAGCCATCTAAAATTGGCATTGGGGCTGATACAGTTCCCAAATGTTATCATGACAAACCCTTCTGTCTCTATTTGAGAGTTTATGGCTTTAATATTTGAATCTTTGGTGAAAGAATGATAAATAAAAATATGAAGTATAAAATATGTGTTCCCTGGTTCCAAACTTTGTACATATGCTTTTAATTGCAAGGAAGTCAGTCATTCACTAAGGAATATTCAAGTGCCTTGCTGTCATTACAGTTGGTCTAGAAAGGTTGAATTGCATCACCATCCAGAAGCAGGATAAATGGCCTCAATATCCAGTCTCTCATCTTCTCGGGTACCTCCCTATACATAATGCCTGTGACTTGAAAGAAATGTTCAAAAATCCATAAATACACAGCATGGTTTCATAGTGTGGGAACTAGTCATGCCTCTTGTCTATGCAGAAAGGAATTTGAAGTTCTTGAGAATTCCGACTTTTTGAAAAGCCTGAGGCAAAGTGAGCATTTCTGTAAAATCAGAACAAATGCACAGTAGATCTGTGGACCTGGGTTGAGAAGGAGATGCACTCAATATTTTAAAGGAAAGAGGAAAAGCTAAGTAAAAAGTTCATGCAGGAGGCAGGTTCCACCCTCAGAGATACTTGATGAAGCAACTCTTCATGCAGCTGGATCCAAGGCCTACATTCTGTTTAAATAGCAACTATACTTACGTGCCTGCTGAGTTTGGGTCCCTAAGTAAGGAGGTCTCAGGACACAATGCTCTCAGAGAAATAGGTTTGAATGCTGCCCAGGTCGTGGGATAACTGACATGTAGCGATTCACCCCAGCTGCTGCCACACAAAGCAGAGCTCTGCGATAGCATCTTAGCTGTCCATGACAGGGGAAGGGGGTGGCTAAGGGGTTCCCAGTCAGTAGGCAGAGCAAGAACTGCCTTATCTGTGTCACTTCAGTGGACTTTCTAACGGGATGAGAATGAGGAGGGAACTGACAAGTTTTGAACACCTGCTATGTGTTAAACTCTGAATAGTGTAACTGATTTATGTTATTTTAACTAATACAGTAATTAGTGATGGTCGTTTTAATCAGCTTCACTTCCTACCTGGGTCTCGGGGACAGGAGGAAGTCTTATCTCGAGCTCCGACAGTTGTTACTTGACGAAACGAAGATTTAATTCCATGTCTGTCTCTAGACCCAGTGCTCTTTCCATCCGTCATTCGTCCATTTCCTGGGAAAAGCAGACCACGACCTGCTGTGTCTGAGGATTCAGAGATAAATGAGGCAAAGCGCCTGCCCCTGGGCGGTCACGTTATTCCAAGAAATCCAATACCGGACTAGCCTGCTAAACGCTCTCACTAAATAATTGTCATCAACTCCGAGCGACCCTTTACATTCACCCAAAATGCTCATCCTTGAGGCAAAATATACAGAAGTCAAGTTATTAATACATCAAATTTATAAAAATGAGGATTTCGAGTTGGGGAGAGACTACTGCGTTCTAGAACACCTTGTAACGTGCCATGTTGCTCAAGTCACTTTTGTGTCTGTTTTCTCACTGCATTTGTCATCTTAGAAAGGTCCTTATTTATCTCTGTTTGCACAGCACCTTCCGGGGGGTGTGCAAATCCCAGGGGTCAGGGCCCATTTGTTTATAAAATTAGTGAATAAAAAAGTGAACATATGTCAACCTTGAGGCGGACCTGCGTGGGCAGCCGGGCCGGAGATGGTGGGACAGTCTGCTGTCCTCGGAAGACGGTCTGGTGGCAGCTGCAAATCTGAAGGATGGGGATGGCTGAAAGCTGGGAGACTGGTTCGGAACAGCCTGCTGGATGGAAGGAGTACGAAGTCAGCAGGAATGGTGGAAGGCTGTGATTTTTTTGTTTTTGTTTTTTGAAGTCAAAAGGACAGGCATTTCAAAGCAAAACGGAGATCTGTCCTAGAGGGCACGCCCAGAAGAGGAGCCTGGGAGGAGAGGGAGCCCGAACTAAGGGGCTCTTCCCATCGCTGACTCGCCGCCATGTGATAATCATCAGAGAAGGCGAGTGAGTGTCCCCCTCTATTTCGTAGTAAGGAAGCAGACCCAGGGGGTAGGAAGCATCGCGCCCCCCTCTGCTAACGTGGAGAGCTGAGATTCTGAGTCCGCGGAAGCTCCGATGATGCCAGCGTTGCTGCTTTTCCCTCCAGTCAAGACGAAGGAAGGAGGAGGAAGAGCTGAATTGTGGAATTGGACAAAACAGAGCACACATCACCGTGGAGATGCAGTGGCTGCCTCCGAGTGACACACAGGCACAGCTCACAGTGGAGTTCAACGCGGCGCCCGGCAAGCTGGCCACACTGCGAAGCAGTAAGCAGGATATATGTACTTCCCTTTTCATCCCTGTTGCTTGGGAGACGAAGGATAAAGTCATTAACAACCTCCCACGTGTCCCCTCTTCTGGGGCAACAAGCGTGCTGGCTCTGGAAGGCGGGCGTGCTCCTTAGCAGGGCTTACCACTTACACCTGGTGACACCAGTGACAGCAGGGCTAGGCCAGGCCTCCGTCTGTTAAGAGTCTGTTAAGGATCTGGTAAGAGTTCCAAGGTGGCTGTGAGCACTGCGAATGAGCCAAACCTGTCTGCCCGAACAGAGCAAGCCCACAGGGCCCTTGGCAGGGTGAAGCAGAGCTGCGCGTCCCCCGAGGTGGCCCACGGTGCTTCCAGCTGCTGGGAGCGAGAGTCACGTGCAGAGGAAGTAAGTGTGAGGTTAGTGAGGAACACGCAGCCCCTTCGGAGAGAGGCGACAGCCATGGGCGTGGCGGGTGACTGATTCCATGGCCTGGTAGTGTGGACAGAGGGCAAGTGGACTGGTCATGTCTTCTCCTAAGTCAGTCTGTTGACTGCAAGGTGTCAGGAAAGAGTGCCTTTGGCCACTCAGACATTTTCCAGGCTTCCTGAGGACCCACCTGTCTGTCCCCTTAGCAGCCTTGGCCCTAATCTAGATAGACAAGGTCCAGCCTTCACACCCAGGGCTGCAGTCACTCTTCACACCACGGCTGTGAAGACAGAGCTTCTGCTGTCATTCGTTGGCATCATTTGTCCCTCCTGCACCCAGGCAGGAGGAGTGCCCATCATCTGGAGTTTTCCATCTCATGACTGTCTGCTTTGCATCTGTGCCACAGAAGACTGAGATAATGCAGTGACATCTGGCCTAAAGGTGGCCTGGGACCCACAGGATGGAGTCACTGTTTGGGGGTGTTCCAGCTGCTGCTAATGTAGCCCAGATGACACCAGGCATCAAGTGACCAGCAGTAATACTCCCAAGTACGCCTGAGCTGCGACTGCTTGGTTGATGTCTAATGACACCGCAGAGGAAGTACCCTGGGGTCCACATGTTCACGTTCAAAGCACAGAGTGAAGATTTGAAATGACCCTCCCACTCCCAAGGTCACAGGACAACTGATCTTGCAGAGAACATGCAGTCTTCAGTTTGGGTGGAGAGATGCTGCTTAAACCCAAAGACTCAGGGAGCAATCAACAGGACCAGGCATAGGCATTGACCCTTAGAACATGCAGCAAATTTGGGGGAAAACAAAGAGCCAGTGACGCTCCTGGAGTCGGAGCCTATGCTGGACAGCGGAGCAGACCTCGTGCGACAAGAGCAGGGAGACTTGGCCAGACCGAAGGAGAACTGGCCCCCAACCTCCTGGCTGTGAGGGTCTCACCGGTATCAGTGCAGAGAAGCCAGAGAGGGAGCCCCGCCCTGCTCTGTGTGTCCATGTGCAGGTGGGGTTAACTGTGTCTGTCACCGTCACACAGCTTGGACATCTTCATAAACATTCTACTTTAACCATTTAAAAAGAGTGGAGAGAAAAAAATGTCAACAAAAATCCTGGGGGCTGGTACTTACAATACAAAGGAGCGAGCGCCTACCCCCGCATCAGGGCCAAGGGGGACAGGTCCATGCAAGCTGCCGGTGTCCGGGGCAGAGCACCTGTGCCCTCCTCGGCTGCTATAAAAGGCAGATCTGGAGCGTACACCGGGCCTCCCGCAGCTTGCCGTGTGCAGCCTGAGTGGGCTGCAATAGAGCTGTCAAGCGTCTAGGTAGGCAGATCAGTCGGAAATGTACATCGCTAGGAGATGCGACGTTGGACAATTCATTTCGTGAACTCGTCCTAGAAAAAGTGCTACACACCTCCCTGCTGAGTGTCACTACGGTCACCTTCGAAGGACTCCCCTTGGGAAGCTGTGCACCGACGCCAGCGCCTAGTCCACCCCTCGGAGCAATTTTGGAACTCTTTCTGGAATGGCCATCAGAGTTGTCGTCATACCCAAAACCTGACAATTAAGTTCACGAACTTGTCACCGTGTGCTCACGTTGGCAGCGCTGTACAACTTGGTGAGGTTTGTACAGGGCCATTCCAGAAAAAGAGTTCCAATACTGCTCTGAGCTGGCGTTGGTGCACAGCTCCCCAAGGGGGGTCCTTTGAAGGAGATGGTGTGTATCTACAAAGGTACCACTTAGCTCTAAGCCTGGCATTCAGCTGGCATAAAAATATGTGTATTTTGTAAGTTAAACAGAAAATAACTAATACTGTTTTCAAGAGCACTTTTATTAATTAATACTACTTCCATTTAAAATGTTGAAAAGCTTCTTAATATTCCAGGACTTCACTAAGCCTCGTCCCATTCTATAACATCCCAACGGCCAGAAGCACGAGGCGGAATGAGGTCACAGTAACAGGCACAAAGTAGGCAGCGCGCGGCCGGCCACCACGCGATCTGTCACCCAGCGCCACAGGACTCATGTCCTCTGTAGAACGAGGTGCTCCCCTTGCGACGGGGCCCCGGGAGCCTGGGCTGCAAAAACGGGTGTGTACTCACACTCACACTCACACTCACGTCCGTCCGTGCTTGGCCTCCCTCCCGTGTGTAGATCTCCAGGCCGCGATGGGGACTGGAGGCTGGTTTGGTCTGACTGCTAAGGCCCCAAGGAAGAAAGGAGACTACGGCCACCCCCAGCAGCTCTGAAATAACGACGAAGACACCCAGGACTGTTTTCACATGGTCCTCGACACCGTGCCTTCCGGCCCCTCGTGACTGGGGCTCTCAGCCCCAGCTAGGACCGGGGTCCCAGAACCGGCCTCTGGACACATGGTCATCTTGGAGCATTCTGAGATGAAAGGAGATACAACTGACCCTTGGGAAAATCTGTGTGTCACGCTGTGAAGACCAAATGTCTAAATAATGTGAGAGGCTGAAGTGACAGCAAAGGAGGAAATAAAAGCAGGAGTTCGGCACCAGCAGGAATAGAAGCAAACAGGCCGCTTAGAACACGATACCGAGAGGGAGGGCGGCGGCGGGGCCTGTGCCAGAGAGCGGCTCGTCAGCCACGTAGGAGCCCGGGGTGCAGTGGCCCCGGGGCAGAGGAGGACACTCAGTGTGCACGCGTCCTGTGGGACGTGCTTCGCTCAGCCCAGAGTACACAGATGGGAAAGAGGCCGTGGGAGGGCCTCCTGGGGGGCACCTGCGACGCACACTTCCGACCACCCTGGGCGTGGGGCTTCTCAGGAGGCAGACTTCAGGCCCCACGGTGTTGCGTAGTTTAAATGTCCTCCCGAGCCATGCCAGGCTGGTCCTCCCCTCGTGCCATGTGGCCTTCAAATATAAATATACAGAGCTACTAATTTCTTAATGCGGTGTTTCTGTAAACAATAAACTGTGACAAAAGATCTGCCATCCACAGAGCTCTCTTATGACAAAGAAAAGATTAGCACTGCTTAATACTGTTTTTACTGCTTAAGGAAACCCTCAAGGAGCGTGTTCTACCCGGGTACAAACTAACAATCATTCCTCAAACCAGCAGTTCAGTGCTAGCTAATGTTTACGTCTCCGTGAATTTCGGATTTCACTGGCCTCCGAGTGCAAATGAAGTTCTGTGAAGCTTGTTATTAAAAACGTGATTTTTCTAAGTCACAACCTGCTTTCTAGGAAAATTCCCAAACTTTTCTCTAAGTTATTTACTCTAAGATTTTTCTGGGTCTCAGAGAGATCAAAATGCACCCAGGACAAAGGTCATCTTGCCTGGTGCTCTGAACTAGAGAACACGCGTGCACAGGAAGCCCCAGGCAGGCGCTCATGCTCACGTCGTAGCTGCTGCTGGCACCTCGAGTCTACTGCAGTCTCCGCGATGGAGACGACACCTGATGGAAATAATAATAATGTCTTTCCGTAAGTGTCCGGTTCTGGGGTTTCTCTCCCCGTCACTTCTGCCACTAGCATTCCTGCTGGCAAGTGGAGTACAATCCGTGTTTTTTAAATAACTTTTTAGTTTTTCAGTTATAGTTGACATACAATATTCTATTAGTCTCAGATATACAACATAGTGATTAGACACTTACGTAACTTACTAAGTGGTCCCCCAATAAGTCTAGTGCCCGTCTAACACCATCTGTAGTTATTACAATATCATTGACTAGATTCCCTATGCTTCACCTGTGACTATTTTGTAACGACTGATTTTTACTTTGTAATCCCTTCCTCTTTTTCACCCATTTCCCCCTAAACCCCTTTCCATCTGGCAACCCTCAAAATGTTCTCTGTATCTATGAGTTTCTTTCTGTTTTGTTTTTTCATTTATTTTGTTCTTTAGATTTCACATATAAGTGAAATTGCCATTTCTCTTTCTCCATCTGACTTGCTCCACTCAGCACAATACCCTCTATGGCCATCCATGTTGTCGCAGACGGCACGATGTTACTCGTTTTATGGCTGAGTAATGTTCCATTATATGTGCTGACCACCTCCTCTTTATCCATCCATCCATAGATGGACAGCTAGGCTGCCCCCTGTCTTAGCTGTTGTAAATAACGCTGCAGTGGACATATGGGCGCACATGTCCCTTTGAAGGAGTGTTTTGGATTTCTTTGGATAAATACCCAGAGGTGAGATTACTGAGTCTTTCTTTGTCTCTTGTGATAGCCTTTGTTTTAGTCTGTTTTGCTTGTTTCCATTGTCATGAAAAATCTTTTTCCATCCCTTCCTTTCAGGCTGTCTGTGTCTTTTGTTCTGAAGTGAGTCTCTTATAGGCAGCATACGTAAGGGTCTTGTTTTCTTACTGATTGAGCCACCCTATGTCTTCTGATCGGAGCATTTAATCTATTTGCATTTAAAGTAAATTGTTGATAGCTATGTAGTTATTTCCATTTTATTGTTTATATATTTTATCTTTCTTCTCTTAAAGAAGTCCCTTTAACATTTCTTGTAATACTGGTTTGGTGATGATGAATTTCTGTAGCTTTTTTTTTTTTTTTTTGATCAGGGAAACTCTTTATCTGTCTTTTGATTCTAAATGATTGCTTTGCTAGGTAGAGTAACCATGGTTGTAAGTCCTTGCTTTTCATCATTCATATTTTCATGCCAGTCCTTTCTGACCTGCAAAGTTTCCATTCAGAAATCAGGTGACAGTCTTATAGGAGTTCCCTTGTAGGAAACTATTTTTCTCTTGCTATATTAAGATTCTCTCCTTGTCTTTAACCTCTGTCATTTTAATTAGGATATGTCTCGGTGTGAACCTCTGGGTTCATCTAGTTTGGGACGCTTTGATTTCTGGGCTTGTATGTCTATTTCCTTGGCCAAGTTAGAGAAGTTTTCTGTCATTATTTTTTCAAGTCGGTTTTCAATTCCTTGTTCTCTCTCTCTCTTTTCCTGGCATCTCTGTGATGTGAATATTGGTATGCTTGATGTTTTCCTATAGATCCTTAAGCTATTCTCATTTTGAGGGGTAGTTTTTTTTCTGTCTTATGTAGGTGTTTTCAGCCACCTTGTCATCTGAATCACTGATTGGATGCTCTACTTCATCTAATCTGCTTGTGATTCCTTCTAGTGTATTCTCCATTTCAGTTATTTCATTCTTCATCTCTGACTGGTTCTTTTTTATGTTATCTATCTCCATTTTTTATGTTTCCTATCTCTTTGTTGAAGTTATCCCTGAGATCATTGAGCATTCTTATAACCAGTGTTTTGAACTCTGAATCTGGTAGATTGCTTGTCTCCATTTTGTTTAGTTCCTTTTCTAGAACTTTGTTCTGTTCTTTCATTTGGGACATGTTTCTTTGTCTCTTCATTTTGGCTGCCTCTCTGCATTTGTATCTGTCTATTAGGTCGGGCTACTGTGTCTCCTGATCTTAGGAGAGTGGCATTCTGTAGTAGGTGTCCTGTGGGGCTCAGCAGTGCACTCTCCCTGGTCACCTGAGCCAGGTGCTGCAGGTGTTCTTCAGACTCCTCGGGGAGATAAATGTTTTCTCTTTCTATGATACACAAGTTCAGATGTGCCTCAGAGCTTGTATTCCAAGATAGCTACATCAAAATGTATTTCTCTAATCATCTGACAGACACTAGTTCTCCCTTCCTTCTGAGGATTTATGAATGGCACAGAACCTATCTTCTCTAGCCTACTCACTTTCTGCCTTTGAACCTCAGGAACCAAGGTATTATTTTTTTTTATTCTCTGAGATGTCTCAGCCCTGACTAAATGTATAGATGAAATTAACCCTCCCAGCCCGCTGTACCGATTTTCGATCATTTCCGAATCTGCCCCTGTACCGGGTACCTAGTTTCCGAAATGAAAGGCAGACCTATTTCCTACAATGTCTCCAAGTTCCATCTTATTCTAACCCCTTGTTTGCATGTAGCTAACATGTTTCTGTATCATGTTGGTTTTTTCTCTTTAATGCTCAGGAGCCCAGGTATAGGGGACAGTTAGGTTCAGGGCCTCCGGTCTGGGAGGGTTAAGGATCTGAAGAGGAAGGGACCACTGTATTTATTTAGTTCAGTCCTCCAACAGAGCCCAAGCTCCATGGTTCACATGCAATCAAAATGGACTTTTGTGCTCGCATGTCTTTTGATGTTCAAAGAAAATCTCTTGAAGAAATTTTAATTCTTGTCTTATATATGATAAAACAATCCACAATTATACAGTCAGGTAGTATCAAAACTTGTATCCAATACATGACGTAATTGATTCAAAATGTATGCTTTTTGCTGTTATCATCAATTGACAGGTTAATGTGAAATTGCCTATAAATTGTCCTACAGTTATTAGTTGTGTCACTAGCTAGACTATGAGATTCTAAAGGGTAAAGTCCAGATGTGTACTTCTTGTCTGTCCCAGCACAAAGACCTACCACATGATTTAGTACATAATTGGTGCTCAAAAAAAAAATAATAGTAATTTTAGCTTGAATTGAATTGAATCACATTGAATTGGGTAGAATTAAATTCATTTTGTTCATTGATGAGGCTATTAATAACTTTGACCCCTGTGTAAGCCACAGTTACCTGTGATGGATGTGCTCCCTCTCACTGCAACCACATGATCACTGAGCTTGAAAAACTATCACTGATGACTACAATGACGGCAACCTGAAGCTATCCATCATTGCCTCTCACAATTTTCAAAGACCATGAAAGGTAGTGGAACAAAACATGGGTTTGGAGTCTAAGAAACTTGGGTTAAAATCCTCTCTCTGTTGTATAGAGTTGTTCAAACATTACCAAGTTACATGATCTTTCAGGGCCTCTGTCTTTGAATGTATAAAAATGGTTATAACACAACTTACTTACAGGTTCCCTGTGTACTTTTAATGTGATATGCTCTGTCTGGTCTATAGTGTGAACCTCCAAACTGTAGTATTTTACTTCTCAACTTGTCCCTCTTCCATCCTTCTCCTAATATTACGTGGACTCAGTGTACTAATAAAAGCATCAAAACAAATCTTTGAGTGATTAGATTAGATTATAAGTAAGACTTTTCCTTTAATCTTAAAAAGTCACTTCTGTAGAAGGGAGTATAATGTTCTAGCAAGAGCCATAATACCTGGCTTTTGATAAATATTTGCTGCTGCTACTGCTGCTGCTGTCACCATGATATAAAAGACCCAGAAACCTCAAATCCAACAAGCTAAGATTACAGATGCCTGAACTAGGGCCCCAAGGCTAATAGAGACTCTCGGGAAGGAACCAGAAGCAAAGTGCACTGTGTGATCCACTCCCACACTGTCCCTACGAAACCTCGCTTGACTGGACAATGGCCAGAAGATCACCCCCATCCCGTACAGGGGGCCAAGATAACCTCCTCATCTTCTGCCTGCACTCATGAAATCCTAATACACTGCTTCATGAAATTGGCTCATTTTCATGATGTAGGTCTCCAAGGAAATGACAATATAGATGAACATTGATTGACACGAAGAATTGTTTACAAATGTGTACTGAAAAATCAGTTTGCAAAACTATGCACACATCCATACATGGTGATTGTTCCTAGGGGCATTGTTTTAATATTGGTTATCTCTTCGTAGTGAGGTTGTGAGGTCTAGCTTTTTTAGTTTCTCCTGTATTTTTAAACTCTTAATTAACTTCATTTTCTGTTTCTTTGTTGTGTCTATATTGTTCACAAAAGAAAAATACATAACTCATTTTTAGTATTTTATAGCAGCTAAAATACAAAACTAAATTACAATCTTCATTAGAAACAGAAAGTAGCTAAAATGACGTCAGAAACTGCAACCAATGTTTTGTGGAGTACATATCTTAAACTAATACTGAATTCCACATTTAATAGTGAATCACTACAGGCATTTTCATTTAAACCAGGAAATAGATTTAGACCCCTGCTTCCAGCCAACAGTGTAAGATCTAAAACAGATAAACAGACCCACTAGGATAAGATGCAAATTAGCAATATTTGCCAGACGACGTGACAAGCGACCCTCCCCCAAGGTAAAAGTATTAGCTCTACACTACTGAAACTAACGATACCATTTAGAAAAGATAGTGTAGTAGAAAATTACAAATTATAACCTCCCATAAACAACTCACCATCTTAACATAACCGTTATTCAAGTTAATCTTTCTGCTTTACAGCTCTACAAATGTTTATCCAAAATAGCATACTGACATCGTACGTATAGGGTACACACGTATTTAGTTTGGCATTATGTAGCTTGTATGAGACTCTGAGACAGCGCCCATTTAGAAAGGCGTGGCCTTGCCCTCGTGCGTCTCCTGGAGAAGTCCACGTTTAGAGGCAGGAGGGAGGCCGTGTGGGTGCAGGCTTCTCGGCAGGCTCGGTCCAGGAGGGTAGGAAACCCGTCTCGCTGGTACCGGGGGTGTTTTTAAGTAACTGTGCGGGCGTGGCCGCATCGCGCGTCTCACAGGGCTCGCGGCTCACGTTCTGCGTCACTCAGGAAGGACAGCGAGCAGAGGGCCACCCGGCCCTGGAGACGGGGCCAGTGACCGAAATCCTGCCTTGGAGATGGGGGGCGGGCGGGGGGGGGGGGGTCTGCCTGCGCCAGGCGGCCGAGGGACCCCAGAGGCGGGCCCCACGGGGACGGGAGCAGCGCCGGTGGAGACCAGGCCGCCGGGAGCTCGGAGGCTTTCCGCAGCGGGGCGCCCTGCACGTGTCCTCCCGGCGGTGCTGCTCCAGCCTCCGGCGGCTCGCAGGTGGAAAGCGTTCCTACAGCATCATGAGCGATTACGGCCTCGGCACTTCGTACTGTTTTCTACTTGGTTACAAAAGCCCTTTTCTGACTTCCGATAGCGTAGAGACCGACAGACAACCGAAGGTCAGTAGGATGTGGCAAGAGTATTTTTCTATAAAATTTTGCAATTTTTGTTGCTTCTTTTTTTTCCTTTTTTATTTCCCTTTGCAGTGGGTAGTTGCCCTGGAAAGGATCCCCTAATGTCGTATCCAGTAGGATGACTGTAGGGTTTTGTAGAAATGCCTGTGACCACAAAAAGGAAAATGGTAGCATGGGATGAGAAAATCTTCCTATATTACCACCATGCAGTATTTTAATATCATTTATTTTTGTTCTAAGTATGTCATCAGTGGTAACGATATTCTCTATGTAAAAGGACTGGGGGAAAAGGAATGTCAAAGTGCTTGGACCCAAGGTTTGGCACAGAATGCTTCCTATTTAATAGTATAATCTATCCGTCTGTCTATCTATCTATCACCTGTCTTATCTATCTCTATCTTACGCATTTAGCCAATCTAGAATGAAAGGAATCGTGTTTGCTAGACATGAAGATCCGTTTACATCACCAACAGAAAATCCCAGTTAAAGGAGCAATGACAGAGTGAAGGCTTAGCATTTCCAGTCACTGGAAGAATATGTTTAATGAATATTTTATAATTTGACATATCACTGACCCACAACACAATAAGCACCTCTTACACCTGAGAAACCTTCACCGGGCTTGAGTTTGAAAAGTTTGGATGATGAGAGGTGGCTCGGGGACTTGCCCCAGGTCTCAGTTTATCTGACTTGCTTCTCAGTCTACCTGAAGCATTGTTCCTGAAAGAATCTTCTGGATAAAGTTTCATCAACAAAAAAGGTCTTCACAGAAGGAGAGGGGTCAAAACTACCATTCTTAGATGAGGAGCACCATCCTAACTCTGCTAGAATTACAAGCCTCTGGCTTCTTGGCGGCACCATATTGTGACGGTTTCAATTTCAGAGGGACTTGAATTTGAATCTCTTGAATTTCTACTTTATTCATGCATGCATGTGTTCACTCATTTCCATCAAGTAGTAACTACTTAACTCCCTGGACTTCTGTTTTCTGATCGGTAAAGTGGTAATGAGAACATTTTTAGGACTAGAGGTCATTATGGAAATACACTTGTTAATATATACACGAGGCTTAGGAAGGTTCCAGTACATTACAATTACATTTGTTATTGCCATGATTAGAACAATAAGGCAATATGAGGTATTTCTCCAGGGCAAGGATCTTTGCTCATTCTGGGTGCCATAAGGAGTGTTCTCAATAATGTGAGCACTCAATAAATGCTTGTAAAATGACAGATGAGTACGACACCCTCCTATTACAACTACCTAGAGACGTGAGACTAGGTAAAATTTTAATATTCTTTGACAGGCAAAGGTAAGCAACCAAGAAAGTAAGAGAGTCCACTAAGGCCTGTAACAAAGCAGTGTATGTCCCCAAAGACTCGGAAGACCAGAGATGGGGACCCCTCACCGGAGGGGAAATTAGACTTGAGGACAGTACATAACTCTGTTACCTGTGCAGGACACGCTCCGGGGAATGATGAGCCACTGTGTGTGTCTGCCATTGGCATGGGGTAGAGAGGGGCATAAAAAGCACTTCCTGAGAATTGGGGCACCCAGGCCAGCCCTGGATTTGCAATCCATGCAATCTGCATAAAAACAGACCACACCAAAAAAATTCTGCAAACATTAGAACTTCAATTTAAACTGCACTGGTTGATATACGATATTTGCCTGACAGAAGGAAACTCGAAGTTTCTAGACATCCTTTACCAAGGCCTCAAAGGACTCATGGAATTATTAACAGTCTCTCTAGCAGGGCCCTGTGAAATAATTCATTTGTATAAGGTAGAGGCTAGGCAAGAATAGCAGTGTGCAACTATGGAGAGGTTTTACAATTTTGAGGGGCCCTCTAGCAGGAAGATAATGAAGAGAAAAATCGGGTTCGAGGCCCTGCAGGCTCAGGGTCAGGTCTCCTCCTGGCCTCTTACTAGCTACGTGACCTCAGGTGTATTGCTTAACCTCTTCGATTCTCAGTTTCTTTATCTGTAAAACTTGGGTAATGCGTGGCGGGCAGGCTTGACGTGAGCATGGAGTTTTAGGTAACATTCGAAACATCTAGAAAGGGGCCTGGTGCACAGCCAGTGCTCAGAGCTCTTTGTTTCCGTGCCAAGGGGTTTGAGCTCCCCACTTCACCCACACCGACACGTCCCGAATACCTGAGTGAGCAAAAGCTGCCGCGTCTGCCTCAGTGCCTCGTGTGCAGGTAAAGCAGCTGAGAACATTCAGGAACCCAGAGCTCTGCCCACCTCCCATCCTTGCAGATGAAAGCCCGAGGGAGCAGAGGCCGGCAATTGCCCCGATGCCCCTGCAGCGTCTGACGGAAGGTCGAAGTCGGCAGCGTGGCCCTCGGTGCCCGGGCGGGTCCTCTGGCCCAGCCGAGACAGGCACCTATCAGGAGCTCCTCCCAGGTCTGGAGGCAGTGTTCTCCTGCCCCTGCACTGGAGCCCTGGGTAAACAGCAGAAACACCAGCAAAACACCAGGCGCAGTTTTAGTCCCTTTCTGTGGAATGTGGCTCAGTGGTCAGGGCTCGTGGTGGGCTGTCTCCTTCCGTAAGTGCTGCTTCTCCGGAGGCCATGTGGTTGCTCGTGGAAAAGACTGCACCCTCTCTGTGGCTCCCGTGCTGGGCCCGGGAAGAAGCCCCAGAGGTAGTGAGAACCGGCTGGGGGGGTCCCAGCTCTGACGAGGGGAGGACAGGTGAGAGGGGACCCTGTCGTTTGTGATGCCGAGCTCACCGAGGCACGAGCGCGCACACCCGGCTGCACGACAGAGAATGTGAGAGACTAAAAAAGAGGCTGTGGCATCGGTGACTTCTTCCAAATCTTTATCTCGTTTTTTTTGCTGATCTGACATATTGGTTTCCATAGCAACCGAGGGTGGCCTGGATAACACGTGAAGTTAATTTCAGAAAGGTCTGCGGAGCCAGGCGGAGCGTGCTGGATGAAAGGCCCTTCTTGTCCCCGAGGCACCGCAGCCCCTGGCCTCCAGGAGGTGTTCAAGCATGCGAACTTGGTAACAAAGATACTGTTGAGCTTGGAAGCAGCGAGTGTCCTGCTCCTTTTAGTTCGGAGATCCCAAAATTAGCAGCCGGAGAGAAAGGCCTTACAGACTCTATGGAACCTGTGCTTGACTTGTGAGACGACATTTCCCCAAACAGAGGGTCGGTCTGTCCTTTCGAGCAGAGGTCACGTGGATTTGAAGGGCCGGATCAGAGCAGAGAGTGCGAAATCAGAGGCGCCTACCGGAGGCAAGAGTGAGCAGAGATGACAGATTCTGGCTAGAGTGTGCAAGGAGCTTCAGTAGCCCTCAGGGAACGTGTGTGTGTGTGTGTGTGTGTGTGTGTGTGTAAGAGACATACATTTATTACCTTACTCCATATGTAATTCCATAATTACGGCCTAGCACGGACTGTAAATGTACATAAGCTGTGTCCTGAGCCTTCATGTAATTCCTATTTATCAAAAACAGCACCTAAGTAGAAAATGAAAACACTCGGTGCAGAGGTGATAACAATATAAAAAGTTAAAAATCACCATCCCGCCCCCCACACATCCGGGGAGAGGGTGTTGGGGTGCCATGGCACATGAGGGCAGGGGGGCTGGGGAATATCACAGAACACTTCCTGGGGAGGGGAAGTTGGAGCTCAGTGTTGAAGGAGAGGCAGGTGTTAGCCGATGCCGTGGGCAAGGGCAGCTCAGGCCAAGGGACCGACCACATCCGCAGTTACCGCAAGGTCAGGTGCAAACGGCCGGCGGGGCGTCTGAGGGCAGACGAAGTTAGGAAAGTAGGAGAGGACCGAACCGTGACGTCTTTAGACGGAGGACCTTCACCTTTATCACCGCAGGAGATGCGGGGCACCGGCGTGTATTACACTTGTCAGAGACGTCATCAGATCAGCCTTCTAGAACATCATTGTGTTGTGCCCTGTGGGCAGTCCACTGGACAACCCTGAAGACAGCAGAGCTGGTTAGGGGTCGCGAAACAGATGGCGGACCAACACTCTCAATGGCGGTGAAAGCAGCGGGTACAAGTAACTGGTTAGAGATGATAAAGGGGGGGAGGGGGGAGAGACAGAATCTTTAGCTGGGGCATGAGTGTGGACTGAGAGGACGCAGGGACACGTGAACAGTCCATCATGCTTCTGAAGCTGGCCTGGCCTTCCCGTGCTATTCTCGTGGTCATACCAAACACCGACGGTCTGCATTCGAATTAAGAATTATATTTATGGCACACCTGGAAATATAAACTGTGAGGTCGATCATCTGGGTGGGCTTGACTTCATGACTGGAGCCCTCTAAAAATGAAGGGACCTTTCCAGACAGTGCCCGAAGAGGAAGGTAGGGAGATTAGAAACCTGAGAAAGATCCATCATAATAGAGGATCCCCAGGGCAGAGAGTCACTGCCGAGGTCCTGACCGTGGGGTCCGGCCAGCACGCAGCCAGCAAACAAGGGGTCCGTCCCACTGACAGAGCCCTGGGTTGTGCCAACAACCTGGATGGCCCGGGAGGCAGATTCTCCCCCAGAGTCTGCAGCTCAGAGCCCAGCCCCACAGATAACCTTGACTTTGGCCCTGCTTGACACTCAGCAGGGAACCCACTGAGCCTGCCTGGATTTGAGAACTATGAAATCGGGGTGCTGTTTTAAGCCACTAAATTTGTGGCCATTTGGAATATAGCAATAGAAATCTAATAAACTAGATAAAATAAGCAGTGTCAAAACAGGGCTTACAACAGGACTCCCCTTTTTGTTGATACATGCACGTATTTATGAGTTTGCATCAGACCAGCCGAAGTATATACACAATGATATTAACGACATGCACAGTGTGTGTGTGTGTGTGTGTGTGTGTGTGTTGTTAGTTATTTTGGTTGGAGAATTGAACTGACACAGAATTTAACCACTAAACATCTGGAAAGTTCGATAACCCATATCCTCATAGGCTAAGTCGCATGGAATAAACTCAGCCATCCTTTAAGTCCTTCCGGAATGTCACCTCCCCACTGCAGTCAACCTGTCCCTCCCTGCTGTTTGTTCACAGAACTATAGTTCTGGTTCTGAAATACGAAAAATCGGGATTCAAAACCTAACTTTACTACTTACGAGCTTTGTAAATCTGGATAATTGAAATAGCCTCTCATAGCTTTTGCTTCCCCAAAGATGAGACGTGAATGAGAACCATCACCAGTTAGGGTCACTGTGATGATTCAGTGAGATAGACAATGCAGAGCAGCTAGTAGAATTGTTACTGAGCATTCATCACAGGTGAATTGCTAGAATTGCTGCCTGGTCCTTCCCATGGTCCTTCTGTAAGTTTGTCCCAATATTCTCAAGTGCCTGGTGCAGGGCTTGGCATGTATCAGGTGCTTAGTAACTTCTGGTTCAATCGATCCATGGAACAGTGAAAAAAAGATTGTTAAAACAGACTGTTGGGCGCATGAGACAATGCAGACCGCAGTAACACAGCACTACCACAAGATGTCGATATAAATAGGAAGGCTCTGCATTTCAGGAATATTCTGGATAATCTGCCCCTTCCCTCCCCTAGGACTCCAGGGAAGAGGCACAAGTGCAATAATGTAAAGGGCAGACAGCATCTCGCCGAGCCTTTGCACACCCGCCTCCTATTCCACTGTGTGGGTCAGCGCCTTAAAAACAGCACGCCTGCTTTGCAGAGGGAGGTCTCTGTGCTGGGCTCGCAGACCTGAAGCTAGACTCAGGAGACCTCATTAGGGGACATTTCCACACGCACAGGCTTCGTCCCATCCCTGCCTTAAATCTGCACCCCTGGGCCTCGGTGGAGAGGCAGCGTGGTGGAGAAGTGAACGCAGCTCCTAGGCTAATTTCACTGCTTACCGTGGTACGTCTGTGCAAGTTTTTCAGCCTTTCTGAGCTTTACTTTGTCAAGTGAAAAAAAGGAAGAAAATGAATATATAGAGATCACAGATGTATTGCGGCAACCACAGAAATGTAAGCAGAACAGTGTTCTCCAAAGACTGCTTCCCAGTGTATCCTGGAATCAAAAGGAAGGATTTTCTTTGCAATTCTGGAAGGACTTGGGCATTGAGCCCACAGCTAGTTGGCCGGGAGCATTCTATATCTAATGGGTCCACAGATT
The DNA here is from genome assembly GCA_004026885.1 of Lyroderma lyra. NCBI lineage: Eukaryota > Metazoa > Chordata > Mammalia > Chiroptera > Megadermatidae > Lyroderma > Lyroderma lyra. The sequence continues at coordinate 31,194 of PVJL010009248.1, forward strand.
TTCTGAATAAGGGTTACTTTGACACGGCCCCCAACAGTAACTTTCCCTTTTAAATCCACGCTCTGTTGAGCACAAAAATTGCTCCTCACCAGACTCTAAAAAAGGGTACACATGTCATTGTCTCTCTGGCTTCCTGTGGTGTCCATAAAATCTCTAGGCAGAGTATTCTGGGCTCATAAAAATGTCCACAGCCCGTTTCTCATCTGCCTTAATGACGTCTCCTAATGGCTGACACTGACATTGGCATTTTTTCTCTGGGGAAAGGGCTATGAGACTAGCGTCCCCCTTCCCCAAAATAGCTGGTAGGAGCAGCCCAGGAGCGGGAATGCCAACACAGGCTTTCTCTTCTCACGAGGAGATGTGGCCTCCGGGACAGGGGAGCCCTGCCTCCTTTCCTGTGGCAGCTGGCGGAGAGGCCCCACCGCCATTGGAGTCACAACCCCGTTGGAGCTCAGCCCTGTGCTGTCCCAGGAGCTCCAGGAGGGGGCAGAGGAACCCACAAGGAGGACAGCGGTACTCCCCAGCGTCAATTATGGGTGGAAGAGGCTTCCGGAGCTGCGTTTTGCAAATAAGGAAATCTTATTTAGGAAAGAAGCACCTGATTTTGTTCAAAATATGGGACCACTTCATTTGATCAGGCCACTTCAAGGAAGCTAAGAGAAAGACCAGCTGTGGGCAGAAACAGCTCGAGAGAGAGTGTCGTCCTGGCACGCAGGGGGGTGGTGAGGGCGGCGTGAGCGCGGACAGGAGAGGGAGGGGCACAGCCCACAGAGCGCCCTGAGCTTTGGGGAAAAGAGCGGTCCGCTGGGCGGGGCACCGGCGGTCGGCGCCGGCAGCGGGGCCGGGGTTCCTCCGTCACCGTCACCGTGCACTGCTCTGCGGGGAGCTCACGTGGACACGCACAGCCGGGGGGCCTCCTGCAGCTGGGCGACGCCGAGACCTGCTGGGGCGTTGTGGTTCTGGGGCTATGGGGATGCGCGATGTCCAGGACTGTTTGCCAGGGGCTCGCAGTAAAGTGGGGGCAAAAATATGCATTAAAGCCAATTGCAAAAAGAAAGAAGAAGAAGAAGAAATGATGGACGCCCTGAGGGATAACGCGGGCTCCGGGGGCGTGGCTTCATCACGGGGTCTGCTGCGGCCCACAGAACATTCTGAGTCGTCGTTCGCCGAAGAGCCTCTCCGGGTGTCACGTCGGTTTCCATGACGGCGACTTCCTTCTGCTGACTCTGACGTGTGTTTGTACGTAAGTGGCTGGGGAAGATGCTCCAGAACCATAAAAACCTACGTTGAAATCCCAGTTCCTCTCGTTTCCTAACCCCTTCAGTTTGTAAATCCTAAAAATGGGGAGAACAGCACACCACTTTCTCCCGGTTTTCTTTGCTGGTGTTGGGTAAGGACGCACTGAAAGGACATTGGCAGTTCCCATTACAGCAGCGGCCGTGTAGTCGGGGCTCCACGCGCATGCCCGAGGGCGCCCCACTTCCTGCCCCTCCCCCCCGGCTTTCTCTGGAAAGACAGCCAGCGCCCTCCTTGTTCCCTGAATACTGCCGCTGATGATAAGGCCAAGCGCCACTGTCCACCCTCTTCTGGGTGGTGGCTGTCTTTCTTGCGCCATTGACATCATCGCTGCTGATTCCACCGCCGCCTCTGTTAGGAAGGACACCTCTTAGCTTTCCTGTCCCCGGGCCCTTGTCTTCCCTGCCCCAGGACATGATTTTCAGCGACCACGTGTAAGGAAGTGGGTGTGGGACAGTTCAAATGCAGGTGGAAGAGGAGGAACTCATTATTCTCCAAAGTCCTTTTTGAATCTAGATTTTTTTTTTTCAGATTATCTTCCTCTCCCGCCCCTTCCCCCAAATTACACTGCATCTGGCTGTCGAAATCCTGCTCACAGCTGTGCCGAGGCCTTCTCCACTCTCTCCATCTGCCTGTTTGTTTTCCTTGGTTTTAGTTTGCAGTCTGCTATTTTGTATAAGCAAAATTATCCTTTCGAGTCTTCCCCGTGTCGGCAGTTCCTTCTGCTTATTGTAAACTGCAGCATCTGTGCTGCTTGTCTCCTAATTGTGTTCCCAGCCTCCTAATAGGAAGGGCAGGCCGGCAGATGGAACCGCACACGGCCTTCTGCCTCGCTGACCTCCAGGCAGGGCTCCTCCGGAAGCGGCAGGGCTCCTCCGGAAGCGGCAGGGCTTGCTGGGGCGCTCCGTTGAGCTCTACTTGCCAAGTGAACGCTCCAACTTCAGCTCCATAGAGACGATTATAACACGGATTTAGACAAAGCTCCTGGGCATGAGTTTTTCATAAGTGCGTCATCATGGCTCTACAAGTATGTCTCTATAAGTAGATGCATGTCTCCAGTTTCCTGGTTCCAGTGCTATTCAGATTATTGCTTATTTTTAGATTAATTTGGACATCTGAATGAAAGTAAGAACAAAGATGACAGGGATGTGATTCCAGAGACCTAGATTTGAGACCCAACATGGATACTAACTTGCTAGATGTTTTGGAAAAGTTCCCTCAGACTCCCTTGACCTGAATTTCCAAGTCAGTTAAATTAGCAGCTAGACTAAATAACCTATGAAGTGAAGAAGCAGGATTGATTCAATCGATGGTTCATTGTTCCGTAATGTATTAGCAATTAGGGACACTGAGAGGAATTGAATATGGTCCCTGTTCCAAAAGGAGCTCACAGTCTAATAATGGGGAAAATCAAATAAAGATATAGTTGATCTTGGTACAATTAGCACTAGCATAAAAGCAGGAATAGCTCTCTGTTTCTAGAATGATCAATTCCAGGAATCATTTTCTGTAAAGGGCAAAATAGTAAGTATTTTAGGCTTTGTGATCCATACAATTTTGGTTGCATCTTTCCCAATGTGCCGTTAGAGTCTGAAAGCGGCCATTGATAATAAGCAAAGATCGTGGCTGTGTTCTAATAAAACTTTATTTATAAAAACAGGTGGTAGCTTGGACTCAGCATACAAGCTGCCATTTGCTCACCGCTGATCTCAGCAGAAACAAATTCCGTGGGTTACTCTTCAGTGGTCTTCCCCTTCTCTTAGGAGAAAAACAAAACCCATACGTGGAATGCAGGCCCTGTAAGATGCTATATGTGCTTCCCTCCTTCCTCACGGCCCACGATCCAGCACCACGGGGCCTTCGTGGAGTCTCTCCTCAGTATGGCAGATGCCTTTCTGCCTTGCACCATGCTCCTCATTCCTTGACCTTTTCTCTGTTACCTCCACCCCTTCATCTAGTTAACGCCTTCATCCTTCAGAGAGCAGCTCATGTGTCACCTCCTCCCGGAAGCCGTTCTGGATGTCCCCAACCAGCTCCCCACTGTGTTCCCTGTGTGTCTCTTTTGTAGCCCTACGGTAATGGTCATTCCTTATTTAATTTTGTAATCAGATCTTTAATTCTTTCCTTTCCCATTAAGTGTCACTTTCCTGCAGTCGTATCCTTATTATCTCTAACAGAGTTTGGAGCAAGATCGACTTTTAAGATGTTGAATGGATGAATGAATGAAAGAGTGAACACTGTGGAAGGGAACAAAGTTATTAACTGTCAGCCTGCAAGCAAGTGTGACAAGTGGCCGGGAATGTTTTATAGAGTAGGGGACAATCTGAGGACGGATTTGAAAGACGAGAGGACTGTGTGAGATGTTTAAATGTAAGCTGTAAAGACTTCGCTCATCTCCACTGCTGTCTCCTCTAACAGGTCTCCAAAGGCTTCGTGTTCTCCTCTTCTTCATTATTCTAGCGGTTACTTTTAACCCTGAAGAGCGTACTTAAGCACTTCTTTCCTATCCCACCAGTGCTGGCCAGTGTGTAATCACCATTACTGAATTGTAATTTAAGGATGCCAGGGCCTTTATATCTTCCGTTTTCTACCCCACTGTGAGCTCTTGCTTCAGGTTCAGCTATACCTTTATGTCATCAACAGCAATATTTTGTACCATAACTAAAACAGCTGCTCTTTGTCTAAAGGTTAATTCTACTTATTTACATTTACATGATTGTATCAATTTATATTTAATTGTTAAAACTACGGTATATAAATATTGTTCATCGCTAAGCCTGGATGGATCCAACGCCAAGATTTATGGAGTTCTCAAACATGGATATTTCTGCTTTGTAAGATGCCATGGCTTCTTTTTCCTTAACGCACATCACTTACTCACATGCAACAACATGGTTCATGCCACATAGGTACCAGGTCTCTCTGCTATATTCCCTGCCTTCCCTTCCTAAGATGCACATGTCTAGGGTTTCTACTTGTCTTTCTGTCTCCCTGTATTTCTTCCCCCTTATCATATGATGCATTTAATCTGCAAACCTCCCTTTCTCCCTCCCTTCGGCCTCTTCTCCTTTTTCTTCCAATCTGGTGGCTGCTTCCAGGCCGTGTGCTGTCACCCCAGCACCGCCCTCTATGCCCCTTCGGGTGCATTCTGTTTCCTCTGCGGATGGCCCCCCGCAAGTTCCTAGAACAGAGTTGCGGGCAAACCCCTGAAGAGCAGTGCGTGAGATGTAAATGTGTGAGTGCTTCCAAGCCTGAAAGTGAAAACCCCTTTACGTTTTAGACCTGATGGGTAGTTTGGCGTATGTGTCATTTATGATGCATTCCGTCGCCAGTGACAAACCAAACCCACAATAGCTTAAGCAATAAAGATCCTTAATTATCTCCAACAACAGGAAATCTGGAGGGAGGTGGTCCTAGGCTGGGTGCAGTGACTGAACAATGTTATCAGTGACCCAAGCTCTCTCTATCATTTCACTCGGCCATCCGCAGTATGTTGGCTTCTTACCACAGAGTCGCAAAATGGTGACACAGATCCAAGCACAGTATCCTCAAGTAACTGAGTTTGAGGCAGGAAGATGGCCTGCTGGAGAAAAGAGACCTTCCCGACCGACTCCTGTCACCTTATCAGGAAAATGGGCTTTTTCAGAAGCCATTCTTGGTCACATCTGTGTCGCAGTCTCCTACTTTGAGTAATCAATAGCAAAGAGGAATGATTTTATCACAACTGATTTAGACCAATAACTCGTCATCCAGGGCTGTAGGGGGAGCTTCCCTCCTTAGCATATTTGTGCTCAGCAAGTACCTTAACAAAACTGGAGACATGACTACAAACGGGAAGAAAAGATGTGCTTGTCGAGTAAGAAACCACAGGTCTCCACCAAGGCTCATAGGGTGTGCTACGCCGAAATGCCTTTTCTCTCCAAACCGTGAGAGCCTGATTCCATGGAGCTCTTGTCTTGCCAGTGACAGCTCTGATGCCCGTGCATTTTCCTTCTGGTGCTTTCAGAATCTTCTCTTCATTCTAGTGCCTGAACTCTTACGAGGGTGGGTCTGGCTATGACTTTCTCTTCCTTTTTTCTTTCTTTGTGCTTTTTTTTTTATTATTATTTGTGCCCTTTGTCTTTGACATTTTATTTTAAAAATGTATGGAGCATATGTAACTCTTGCTAACCAAGGTCACCCCAATAAGTCTAACAATTAAACAATAATGTAATTCATCCAAGCCTAGTTACCAAGTCAAGACTCAAACCTCTTTCCAATGAGCATTCAAGTCCTCACCCGTTTGACTTCCTTGTCCCCCTCTCCACCATCCATTGTCAGCTCTGGTGGAATGCAGACTCTGCCACGGCCCCTCCAAAGTCCTCTCCAAAATTTGAATTCAGTAATTGTTAAGTTGGTGATTAGCTTATCGCAGAGCCACGGTCGGCATCTCGCTCTGTTCTGGCGTGACCTTACCTTTCCCTCCAACTCCCACCTGTGCGCCAGGTGGGCCCAGGGGTCGGCAGAGAGTCAGGAAGGTGAGTCCGAAATGATCACATTCGCTTCAAGCACAAGCGTGTGTTGTTACTGGACACCCAGCATGCCCTAGCTCATGCTTTATTATTGTTTCATCTTGTTTTTGTCAGTATAATAGTCATCTGTTGTGCTTTTAAATAAATCAGTAGGAGTCGTCTGTACAAGACAAGAGTGTCTCTGTAATCTGCTGTTGCTGTCATTTTAGCCACCAAGTTTCAGGATCATTTGTTACACAGCAGTGAAACATGAGACATTAACTAAAAGGCTGAAAAAAATATTTTGGAAGACGTTTTCCTTGACATACTACCCCGTTATCGTTTTTGCGACATCAGCAACAAAGTTAGTTGACTTTTCTTCTGTGTCATTATGACACCTCATTCTTTTCATTCTTCAGGATGACACCTAGGTGTGTGCCCCGCCCTGTCTCCAACTGGGAGCTCTGGGAAGGTAAAATCTGTGACTCATTGAAGTCATTCTCCCCGACACCTAACCAAGAGTCTGAAAGGCAGGCGACACCTCATATAGACTCACTGAATTTAATGCATACACATAATTCAAATCCAAACTCTAATTGAGAACACTTGCTGGCTCCATGCCTCTTCTTTCACAGGCAACTTCCCGTGTGGGCCAAGGGAGGACAATCAGAGTACGTGGTCAGCCCACGTGTCCCATCTCCTTCGAGTCACACCACGCGGCCTAAAGGTCTCGGGCGTTTTGGCAACACCCCCGCGCCTTTCTCCAACAGCCAGAAGTACGAGGCCTGGACAGGATGCGGATTGTTCTCAACCAGCCTGGGAAACAACCAAGAGAGCACCCGGCAACTGGAAACCATCTGTGTTGTCTTCTTCCCTTGGCCTTTGGGAAACGTCGGAAATGTGAGCAGCTCAGCAATCAAGTGATTTCTCCTCCGTGACCATCACCTACGACCGCCCACCAGAGCTGCTCAGTTCTGGGAGAATCGAGCCTTCGAGAGATCCCGTGTCCCAACATGTCCTTGGCACACGAGAAGAGAGATTCCGTGCCAGGCTGCGCCTTGAGTGGCCGTCGCCACGGGGCTCTGTTGCTAAGACCCGCGGTGGCGGAACAGGCTGGCGGAAGGCCCTGCTGGGTTCGCCGCCGTGACTAGAACCTACACCGAGAGGCAGGGCGTGCGTGGTTCATGCCGGGACCCTCGGCCGCCAGGGACAGAAGAAGCAAGACGCCTTTTGGGCACTCTAGAAACGTGCATTCCAAAAGGGGAATGACACGTAGGGACAATCTCAGTTCAGCACACGGAAGCCCCGCACTAGGACAGGGTGGGCAGACCGTGTTCTCAGGGGGCCCAACACCTAAGTCTTTTGGAGGAGTGGGAGTCAGCTGGTAACGGGGAGGGTCTGTTCGGTCCAAAGGCAATGACACCCCCCGATGACACCCCCCGTGATGGCAAGGCACAAAGTCAGGCAACACAGGACACGTCTGGACGATTGCCAGGACCCTCAGTCCTTGGAGTGTGATGAGCACGGGGAGCCCAGAGGAAACGAGGTGGAAACGAGGACTCCAGGCCCAGAGGCCCCGGCTTCCCCTCACCTGCTGGTCCCAGGTCCTGGGCCTCACGTTGCAGTCTGAGAAGCGCTGATCTACAGAGAGCCGCGTTTCAGCCCAGCTTGCCTTTGGAATCATCTAGAGAACATGTTCAGGAACACACGCTGGCCCACAGCCATTAGACACTGCGGAGGAATCGGGCCGCGGTGCGCCCCAGCCACAGGGGTTCGAAGAATCTGCTGGTGGTTCTGCCCCCTCAGGACTGGGAGCCCAGTAGGGGAAAGAGAGCTCAGTGGAGGGAAGTGACCGATCAAGGTCACAGCACACTGAGACTACAGGTGACCCTGCACACGGCTAGTAAGGGCTCGTCAAAGATCTCAGTGTCCCCCGTGCCCCATGTCTGAACCTCATCCCCAGAGAGTGGATGTGGCCCTGAAAACCCAATTGTTTTTCTATAAAGTTGGCTGAATTGGGTTTCGTTTTCTTTCAGCTCAAACCAACCAAAAGTTCGTCTGGCCTGCAGAGTGGCGAGGGGTACGAATCCCGGCTTTTCCAGGTGTTACGTCCAAGGGTTCGTGAACTCAGATGGACTTCCTGCCACACGTTAAGCGCTGTGACAGAGCTCAGACCGCAGGAACGGGGCCCGTTCGGAAGACTTGGACAGAACTTCACCGGTTCGGGGGCGGCATTCCCACGCGTGGACCCCTAGAGCACGCCTGCGGGAACTTAAGAGGACTGGGGTGTGAAGGGGGGCAGTCCTTCCTCCAGTTTCCCCCCGGGACAGCACACATGGGCTCTCCCCCGCCTCTCACCCAGCCCCCAAACAATGACAAAGCATTGTCCTCCTCTTAGAAGGAAGAGAAATGTGTAGTTTTCAACCTGACAGTTTTAAAAATTACATGTAAGCATTCATAAATCGCTATGGAAAATCACTTTTTATCTTTTCAAATAAAAATCAGAGAAACCTTCGAAGTTTTATGAAGACTATATTTTATGTTTTTATTAAATACTTAATGCTCTAATTGTTTCTTTGCATAACAGGACTATTATGTGAAATGAATGTATTTAAGATAACTACATACCCATTTGCTTCCCTTTCTTCGTATGAAGTACGTTTTCTTTAGAGGCCAAACTTGTGCTTTGGAAAAGGCATCTGAAGGGCCAACGTTGTAATTTTAGGAAACCACAAAAGGCTCTTGTAAAGGGATCTGACTTGAGTACACACTGCAGGGGAGTTACTGGTCTCCGCGCACACCCCCTGCCACCCGCCCGCTGAGGCCTGTGATGGGGACGGCAGGCCTGCCACGCCAGCCTGGTGGAGGGAGAGGAGGAGTGTGGAGCCCAGCACCGCTGGCGGGTGGCCACGCCGGTCCTCGCCGGGGCCCTGCGGGGAGCTGCCAGGGCGGGGGTGTGCTGTGTGTCATCATGGATCTGCACTCCGATTGCCTCACTGTTCGAGAGGCCTTTGGACAAAAGTCCCCATTTAGAGCTAATAATAACTCTGGGTTTTTGCTTTGACGTCTCACTACCTGGGAACAGGCCCAATGGCTCAACGTGCTGCCCCTGCAGGAGTTGCTCTTACTGACCCCGGCGGGACAGCCACGCCGGCGGGAACGTGTATGTTGCGGAACTCGGTTTTAGAAGTTCTTCGCGAAAGCATTGTCTCCCTTCACGCGTGACGTCCACCTGCACGATCGTCACTGTGGGTTCCCTCGTTGTCCAGGCCCAGCCTGGGGTGACGGCAGCTGGAGGTCAATGGCTTCCTATTCCCTCTTCATCACGTAATGATAAAATCTAATGGATGGGACTGGCCTACCTCCCCCGCCTTAGTCACACAACACTCAGTCCATCTCCAACTCGGGGCTGTACCCCCTGAGACCGCGCTGTTGCTCGGACGCACGTCGCCTACCCGGCCAGCCCTCTCCACAGGAGCGCCCCCGCGGTGCCTACTGAGCTTGCTCCTTGTGGACGCACGCAAGTGCCTTAGCACCTCTCGCTCCAGAAGAATTCTTCAGTTTGTTCAAAGGGAATAGTATTTCCTAATCGCCCCTCTCTTGTGACAAAGGATTTTGTTTTCCTTCGAGACAAACTATCCAACATGCCTTTGAGGATTCCTTCCGTGGCCGGAGCATCCGGCACGTGCTTGGGGCAGATTGTGAGGGGACACATAGGGGACTGAGTCATCGCGGGGCGGGGAGGCGCAGCGCGCTGCTCGGGACAGGGAGGATGGCGGGGTGCAGTCCCACGACCCAGAGAGCTCTCGGGAATGCCGCCCGGCCTTGGTGACACTCCCTTACACTCCCGTGTGCTTTCGCCTTTGCGTGTCAGTCCCTGCCCCGATGCACACCGATGTAGACATTTCCCCCTGTTCTTGCTGTCTCCTTTCATCTCACTTATTGGCAATTCCAACAGGAGGTAGAGTTTTTGAACAGAAAGCGACTTTACATGACATCTAGTTGGGCTCCCCAACCAGAACCTTTCCAAATTTCTCCAAGAATTGGTCATCCAGGCTCTCTCTAGACATTTCCAGAAATGCAATGCTCCCCCCAACCCAAGCTTCCTAGTCAGCTAATTACGTCATGAGCGGTGAGCCCAGAACCATCAGAATACCCTTCCTTGCACTCAGTTCATCAGCGTTCCAGAAATATCTTCTCTTTGGAACTGGCTCTGCTCTCTGAAAGAAAAGACCAAAAAAATAAAAAAAAAGAAAGAAAAGAAAAATACAAACCACACCCTCTTCTCCATGACTGCTTCTTGGAAGAAGATGGTTCAAAACCATGTCAATATTTTGCTGGCACAGAGCTGTTGAAGTGCTACGTAAACTGCTCTGAATAGGGTAGCATACCAAAAAACAGAACCAAAAAAAAAAAAATTACAATTAATCACATTTGTTTCCATTACCAAACGTAAGAAACAAGGTACTTGTTGAGAAGGAAGAGATGTTTCGGTATTCAGAATATATCCAGATTCTTTCTATAGAGGGGTTGAAAATATATAAAAAAGTGTTTTAAAATAATTATAACTTAGAGAAAATATTCATTTGGCAGGATTAATTCTAAGACTATAATCCAAATATGAAGAAAGCTTTCTATACCTCAGTAATCATCAACTCAGTGATATTTATAGTAACTAAAAGTCACTGCTACAAATAATCACATCTGGGGTATAATTACATAGCCCGTAGGCTATTACGAAAATTGAAAACTTTGAAGTTTTGCACAATTTAAAATACTTTTCTTAAACACAGTATATCAAGATATGAAATGAGAGGGGAGGAAAGCACCTACACGAGTTGAAAGTAAGGCGGGTGCATGGGGGGAGAGGTGGGCAGACTGAGGCCCTGCAGCAGGCCCGGCCCACGGCCCAGGGCGGCTCTGAAGGCCGCCCGACGCCAGTTCTTCACACGTTATCAGGTTTGTTTGCCACTGTTTGTCAGCTCATCAGCACCGTGAGTGTTAGGGGGCTTTACGTGGGGCCCAAGACAGCTCTTCTTCCCAGGTGGCCCCGGGAAGCCCCAAGCCCGGACGCTGACCGCTGCCCTGAGGCTACCTGCATTACCTACATTAGAGTGTTGAGACAGAGGTCATTTACCTCTGTTTTCCACATTTCTTTAAAAAGTGCATGTTTTAGATGGTTAAAAGGCAAGTGGAAGAGCTGGACCTAAACGAAGGGAACTGCAAGTCTAGAGACCGTCCGCGCCCACCTCCTCCGCGTCGCATTTTCTGAGGGTGGTTTATTTCTGCCATTTCTCTCGGGTCTGCAATCAGTTTGTTAAATGCATTCACTTGGGCCCCAGCTTATTAGTAGCATGGAAGACGAGGTAATGATGGAGCCTTACACATTCAATATATCGTTCCGAATTTTTGTAAGAGTTGGTTTGAGCCAAACCGACAGCATGGGCTGGGGAGCAACCCCTCAAATGCTCCCTCAGTATTCGTGAGCAGTGCAAAACGTGTGGGTCTCATTCCATCCAACGTTATTCATCTGGTGGCTTAAGTCTGAGCTGAGTCTTAATCTTAAACTAATAATCTATTTGACACTTCTCATTAGGAGCCCCAGGCTGCCTGGGAAAAAGGGGTTCAAAGTACCAAGCAGCCACCCCTGGGTCCATCTTTCACAACCAAGGCCACGTGCAGTTTTGTACGGCAGAGATGAGAAACTGTCTCCTCGGGGCAGTCACGTAAATGCCAGGCCACTGCCAATGCTGGCATGCTCACGCTGCCACTAACGCACATGAAATCCTACAGACCTGCTGTCGTTTGGGTCGAATTTTATCAAAATCACAAACATTGTTTTCTTCTAAAGTCAATGTCGTTTTAGAAATTAAAGTCAGCCCAAACCTATTTACTCTGAGAAAATACAATCTGTGAGCCAATGTATACTATAAAAGGTATTTCTCTGTCACCAATAGCTAGAAGCAGGGTTTTTTGTTTTGTTTTGTTTTTTTTAAATGAGCATTTTACAGGAGGCTATATTTAAATTGTCGAATTAGTCACAAAAGAAGTTTATAAAATGTTGTCCAAATGCTACCTTTGTCACATATTGTAACAGAAAGTTGTCTGGCACAGGTAAAAGGCGAGTTGTCCTTAATCCTTTAGGCAAAAATCCCACTTGCAGAAGGATCCCGGGACATGTGGCTGTTAGAGAGAGAAGTGACGTGTCCAGTGGGATCCCGGAGGCATGTGAGGGAAGCAAGTGGACCGTGTCTGCCTTACTGTGGAGAGAAATCGCATGCGCTCTCTCAGGTGAGTCATCGGTTTATCGATTCAGCTACTAAGTAAGCTAGTCATTCACTCATTAAGCTGCTATGCAGTAATTTATCACTGAATCATGTCCTCATTTCCTCAACCACTATTCACTAATCCACTGACATCAATTGGATTACTCTCATTCACTTTTTTATCGAATTTATATATATATACATCCGTTTTTATCACCAACATTTACGAAGGCACGAGGCCAGGTCTCCACGCTCGGGAGTTGGTGGGGAAGGACACAGACAGGTGGGGCACCAGCACGAGGGGTGCAGAGAGAAAGAAGCCATCGCCCGCACTGGGAGCCTGGGGGCGGTGTGCAGTGTCACCTGAAGCTGGTCTGCAACAGGTGCTCCTCTGACAGAGGACAGCAGGGACAGTTAGGGGGTCAGGCTGGAAATAGAAGGAAGGTTCTCCCCGGGCCGGGGAAGCAACGTGGGCCAGGTACAGAGCTGTGAGAAATTATGCCGTGTTTCGAGAACAGTGAATAGCTTAAAGTTTGTAAAGAAATAAAGTGAGATTTAAAAACCCCAAGGTGGGACAGACAGGCTGGGGTCCAGCTGTGAACAGCCTTTCAGACCACTGTCAGGGTCACGAAGGTGTTGATTGCATTTTCAGAGCTCTGGTGGGTGTGCACTAGACCTCACTGTGTTGTACCCTCGTGAATTAACTGGACACAGCCATCAGAGCTTTAGGGAAACTGAGGCCTTCCCACTGACCTCCTGCTGTGTCCCCATCAGACTTTTCAAACTCTGGGTATCGCAGCTCTGTTAGAGCTTTTGCTTTAAACTTTTCCATCCCGCTCATTGGACCATGAGGCTCTGGGGTGCAGGAAGGAGCCGTGTCATTCATGTCTGTACCCTGCTCCATACCCAGCAGCACCTGTAGCATTTGTAGAACAGAAGAATGAGTAGATGGGTACATGAGAGTGCAGGAAGGGAGGGAGTTAGGTGGTTAAACTGTAAGAAGGAAGGTTTTTGTTCACAGCCAGTTCTCACTCCCGCCCCCGCTGGGTGTTCTGTGCGACACCCCACCCCCCTAGGAGCTATAGCATGAGATGGTGCATGTTCTTCACCATGTTAATTAACATATATATTGAATAACATGGATAAGAGCTTTCTTCTGGTAGAGACTAGGGCTTTTCCTCTCTCGTCCTGGTATTATCTGACATTTAGTCAGCCCTAATTCACGAATGCTGGTCAAATGAATGAATTCAGGACCTTGTCCGTGGAATGGTGTGACGATGAGGAAAACGACAGGGTGCTCTTACAGAAATGAAGACACTATATCACGACTATGAAAATAAGTCCAGGGGGTCAAGCAAAAGAACCAGGGCTCACACCTGGTCTCACAGCAAGACATATCCTTATCAGTCTTCTGTTTTTCTTAGAATTTTCTTAAAATTACATGTTTTTATCTAGACACAGTGAGTAAAGTTTAAAGTTCATATTACTCTTGACGACCCTGCTAGCCTGCACTCACAAAGGTCGAACAAATTCCTACCACCACCAGCAAGCTAAGAGCTATGCCCTGCGCCCGTTTCCCCAGCATTCGGGTTATTATGTTTTATTACTGTTAGCTTAGCTGAAAAAATGTTTCCCCAACACTGCTGTTATTTGCACTGTGATTACCAAGGAATTCAAGTAGTGCAATTACATTATCGCATTATATTAATGAGGGTCTGTAATTCTGGCTTTTCACTCAGTCCTACTGGGGCTGCCCACTCAGGCCCATTATTCGAAAGTGACACAATTTGCAAAAAATACACACAGTGTCATTAGCCCAGGAATTTTTCGATGTTTGAGTGTATGTCTGTTCTTGCGATCTCATGGCCTTCATTTTGCCTTCCATGTGGACTTTATTTGTGACATAATTCAGTTAATGGTGTTCTACTACTTTTACCTCTAAGATGTGCTTGTCAGATGTAAATCATTCTAGCAATTTAGACCCTAGACTTTCCAGCCCACTTTCCCAAAGAGCATTCAACGAAGCTGTTTTTATTTGTTAGGTGCTAAACATTGATGCATGGTTTGGGCAGTGACGGACGGCGTACAACACAGAACAAGTCTCTTCGGCGCACACCCGCTCCCTTCATGTGCCACGTATCCCTGAGAGAAGGGTGTAGTGTAGGAAAACCTACAAGGGGCGCCGAGGTGTTGGGCTTCGCTCCGTGAAGGCAGAGGCTCGCTGCCCCCACAGCCTGGGGTTCGGAATCTAAACACTCTGATCAGAGAGGTTCAACAGAACACACCCCGTGCCATTGGTTTACGACGTCTTTGGCAAATGGATCGCTTTTTTATTCATCTATTGTGTATTTTCCTGTAAATCATAGACACTTACTTATTAACACTTTGTGCCTTCAAAATTTCTGTGCATCAGTGGGAAAGGGACAGCTTCAAAGTTAATGTGTCACGATAATCTTCAATGTTCTTTGATGATTCCGGAGAAGCCTCAGTCCTAACCGAACTCGCCAGCTGGGGAGGCAGTGTGAGTAAACGCCACGTGGAAGTTTAGAAACAGTCTGTACAATGCTTGCAAATGAAGTACTCACACAAAACCAGCAGGTGCCTTCAAGGGTTCTCCCGGTATTTCTAGCACTTTCCTATTTTAAAACCAGTGTGGTTTGAAACCTCAGGCCGTTGGGGAGAGAGCATAGTGAGATTCTTTGTTCCTGTCCCCAAGATGGGATTTTAATATCATCTCTTATAATAAAGAGCTCTTTCTTTTAAAGGGTCTCTCAACATTCCTGCTTGTGTTTAACTGCAGTGATAACTCCCATTTCCTTCAGTTCCTAACACGCAGGAAATACTATGTTAGGCACACTGTCCCCATGACAACTTTGTAAAATTCGAGTACGTTTGATGATGATTGCCCTTTTTGCTTATGTAGAGGCTGAAGATGAGAATTTAAATAGCTCACCAGGCTCACTCGGCTGGTGTTCAGTGGAGCTCGCTGGGACTTTCTCACGTCCGTCTTTCAACACTGAATTCCCTCCACCCAGTAGGGACCCGGGGTGCCACTCTGCTCATTAAAGTGGCTTCAGGCCTGTCACTGTGCTTCCTAGTCTCCTATTTCAGAACCAAAAACCAATTTGACATTAAAAGTTCTAAAACAAAACTCCCTGGAAGGCAAACATTCTCCCTGTAATCGTTTTGCCTCCCAAGGGAAGCTCATTCACCATGAGAAAGTAGAATTCATGTGAAGGGGATGTGAATGCCCAGACAGATACAGAAATAGTCAGGAAGCTGGCGGCGACGCGGGGAGCAAATTCCCTGACGATGGGGAGAAGCGCGCCCCAACCCCTTTCTGAAGGTCAGCCTCCCCACCGTTAAAATACCAGGCTAGCAAACGGGGTTGTGGGGACAGATGACCTCTCACGCAGAACAGACCCCCAGGAGAGCAACTCTGGGCGCAGCGAAGACTCACTGGCCAGCGTGGCCAAAGAAAGCATCTTTCCTCGGCCTGACAGCACGGCTTGTGACTGTCCCTTTTTTTCTAACTGCATTTTCTCAACACGCTAGGGCAAAGCAAAAGGACTTTGACCTGTTCTAAGAATCTAAGTTGGCAGATACGAATAATGCAGAAGGAAAGAAAAGAAAAAGGGAAGGGAACAGAAGGGAATGGAAAGGAAGGGGAATCATCCTTTTCACAAAAAAGAACAAACAAACACCTTAAAAAGACAGGATAAAAGGATCAAGTATATCCTTGAATTAATAAAGACTTAAAACCTAGAAGCGGAAGTATGTAACACACGATACAACTGACCGTGAGTGGTTTTACTAAACCCAGAACCACAGGCTCTAGATTGTTGACACCCACATACAGCTGGGAGATGAGACTTTGGGCCCAAATAAGCCAGGACCACCGCTAGTCCCCCCAAATATCGCACCATCGATGGAAGAGGAATGAAAAACTAAATCTCTCCTCTTCCCTAAAAACTAGCAGGAACGCTTACTCATCTCTGCCAGCACCTGCTATTAGTTTGGTCTCTAGATTTATATCACCTGATGCACCAATCAGAAATGAACATGATGGCCACGTAGGATTTCCCACAGGCCACAGCGGTGGGAGAGGGGGGCCTTCTTAATTTGAGTTCACAATCAAAAATTGCAACGTGCATGAGGAAGTCATCATCCTCAGGACAATGAAGCAGACACAACTATGAGGATTGTTAGAGCCTGAGGAATTAGTTAATAAAACGATCATCTGAAAGACAAATTATTAAAGACAAAATGAGGAAATCAACACAGTAACGAAAGGAAAAGAAGATATGTGGAAAGGAAAAATAGGCAGCTAGATAGAAGAATAGAACTTCTGGAAATGAAAAGTATTGTTCTTGATATACAAAGAAAGAAAAGTAAAAACCTCAGAGGAGCAGAGAAAACAGATTAGACTCATCAGAAGAAGGAATTAGTGCAATGAGGCGTCTGTTTGATTGCCATTCCCAGAATAAAGCAAGGAATGACAAGGAGATGGTAAATGCAGAGGAGCCATGAGGGAGGACAGAGTGAAAGGGTCAGTGTGCATTTCCTGCCAGGAGGCACGAGAAAGAATGGGGTGAAGCCCCATGGGAAGGGTAACGGCAGAAGATCTTTCTGAAGTGATGCAACAAAACGCATTCTCAGAAAACAGCACTCAGAGAGAAGTGGACATTGAATTACACACACACACACACACACACACACACACTTAAACCTAAGACAGATACTTAAAAGCACCAAAATAAAAGACAGGGTGACATGCAGTGGTTTGCACAAAGGGCTTGCAACTGCACCCAGCACACAGTACGAAGTATGTCCTCGTTGACTAGTCTCATTTTTACTATGTCATAATGCACTATTACTATTATTGACTTGACTTTCCTCTACATTCATGAAATCTTGTAGCAAGTGGTATAAATAAAAAAGCAAGTAGTATGGGAAAAAGTGTGGTAGGAAATTATTGGTGTCAAACTTAAATACAGAGGCCAGTAGCCCATATTATTTTATGAGAATGACACACAGCCACTCTGAGGACAGTGGTGACCTGTGGGGACGAGGGAGGAAGAGGTAAGGAGCAGAGAGGTCAGGCTTACACTGAGGCTCTTGGGTTTGGGCAAGAACAAGCACTTCTGAAACAAACAGGACAGCACGTCAACTTCTGTTTCATTCCCGGAGGTGGCTGAGGTGACCACATCCACGGGCCAGGCCCGAAACAAGGTGTCACCCTTGTCCCCAGCTGTCGTGTTTCTGCCTGAAGGAAAGGCGGTCTTTTGCTTCACCCCGCACACAGACGTGAGGGGCGCTGAGCAAATGCCTGGCCGTTATGTTCGCTTCTGTACTTTGCTACGTTTGAAATAGTTCCCCACTTCAAAAAGGGGGCCACACCTTCCCGCACGGAGCTCACGGCGAAAGCAGAATCACTGCTGCTCAAAATCGTCGCAATTCCTGTGTGACTTTAGCCCATCAGCACAGGCCAGTTTGCCATTTTCAACCAACGTGACGCAGGCTCCTCTGGGTCTCCACTCCCTGCCTGAGGAGCAGGTGAAGGGTTACCAGTCACCCCAGAAATCAGCGGCAGAAAACGTAGATTTGAATGCTCCGAACAACGTCGTTGCCAGTCGTCTTAGAAAGCACGTCCTGCTTCGCCAACCCCGAGGAGGCGCGTGTCACTGCAGCTGGGTTTGGCGGGTCAGGGAGGCTCCAGATACGGCAAGAACTGTGCGTGGAGACTCCCACGAGGGGCTTTCGTCCACTCGGGGGAGGGAGAGTTCTTACGGCCCTCTCTCCCCAGGTGCAAAACCGCAGAGAGCAAAGATTCTCTCTAACTGTTTGAGAATCCGTCTGCTCACCTGTAAGGAAAAGAGGCTGCATGTAACTCCCTTTTTAAAAGTGGAATAATAATGATAAATTTTACCCCAAACCCACTGACTGCGCGTGAAAACCCAAATATTACACATCCTCGTGAGCTATTTAATAGTAAAAAACATTATGCTGACTCTGATGAGAAATAACATTTTCCTAGTAAGAACTCATAGATATAGATAGAGAGGTAGGTAAGTAGGTAGGTAGATGATAGATAGAATATAGATAGAAAGATAAATAGATGATAGATAGATAGATAGAATATAGATAGAAAGATAAATAGATGATAGATAGATAGATAGATAGATGATAGAATATAGATGATAGATAGAATATAGATAGATGGTAGATGGAGGATAGCTATTATAGATGATAGGTAGGTAGATAGATAATCGATGGAATTTGAGTTGCTTCTCTTCTCTTTCTTTACAAAAGGCAGACATTGCAAACCACATCTCTGACAAAGGACTTTTATCTAGATCATATAAAGAATTCTCAAAATGCAACAGTGAAAAATAAAGTACAATTAGAAAATGAGCTAAAGACAATTCATCGAAGAGAATATTTGGATGGGTGCAACTCGCCCCATAGAGGATGTTCAGCATCACTCATCTCCGTTTATTACACGTTCCTAAGTCACAAAACCGTGGAACTAGCAAGCAGATGAGTGGTTGTGAGAAGTTCGGGACGGATGGACGGGAGGTCCACGGGAAGCTGGAGTAGGAGGGGGCGATTTTTGCAGTGATAGAGCAGCTCTGTATCTTGTTGTTGTGGTTATAGAAATCCACCTGTGCGACACAGTGTCATAGGGATGACACGTGCTAATCAGTTCATATAAAACTGATGAAATCTGAGTGAAGTTGAGTCATATCAATGTCATTTTCCCAATTTCCTGGCCTTGATCTGTCATTGCCACTGTGAGAAACAGGGTGTAAGGTGCGCACATGGCCACTCTATTGCTATAGCAGCTTCCTGTGACTTTATGATTACTTCAAAGTAAAAGGTTACAGAAGCAGGAGGGAGAAGGAGGAGGGAGAAGGAAGAGGGAGAAGGAGGAGGGAGAAGCAGGAAGGAGAAGGAGGAAGGAGAAGGAGGAGGGAGAGGAGGAGGGAGAGGAGGAGGGAGAGGAGGAGGGAGAAGAGGAGGGAGAAGAGGAGGGAGAAGAGGAGGGAGAAGGAGGAGGGAGAAGCAGGAGGGAGAGGAGGAGGGAGAGGAGGAGGGAGAGGAGGAAGGGAAATAATAACACGCGTTTCATTCTGTTTCCTGGCGTCGGGGTCAGACCTTGTGCTCTAGCTGAGTTGTTTCTCGTGGGGAGCACGAGGGAGGCATGAAATCACGTGCACATGGTCACGTGGTTACGCCTCCTCCTCGGAGGGACACCTTGGTGGGAGAGAGCGGGGTGGGCGGAGGCGGGTAGGACAAGAGTTTCTGGAAAATGCCCCCCAGGTCGTGCTGGTCACCACTTCTCCCCTAGTTGAAAACCATGGTGTAACTGCAGAGGTTTTGGGGGTGTCGGTTTTGACCTTACCTTGGTTTTCACTTGGAGAAAAAATTGGATATATTTCTCCACCAGCAGAGGCTTTATCAAAATATTGGATCCACTTTCAGGTTCCCCCACAGAGTGACCCCACAGCCCACGTAGCTGGGGTTAGGGACAGGGCTTGACGCTGCGAGCTAATTTCTTGGCGCGACCAACCACTCAGCCAAGGAATGGGCACGCCCTCCTCCCGCCCCATTCCTCCCTAAATCACCTGGCAGTCGGCCAGTCTTAGGGGTAACGGGCTAGGTAGGCCCCCCAAAGAGTCTTCCTTGGTGCTGTCTGTCCTCCAGCGCCTGCTGACAGGCGGTGACAGCCGCACGGGGAAGGTCTGCGCTGCCTTCCATGCTGCCCTCTCTCGGGCCCGAACCGCTGCCCCGACCTGCGTGCAGGCAGTTCTCTGCAGAACCCAGCGGCCCCCCGCAGAAGTGTGTTTCCCCTTCTAAACACCAAGCGGGGAGCCCCCTGACCTCCGAAACGTCCGGCCTCTCCTGCTTCTCCAGTCCGAGGATTCCGTGTCTCGGGCTGGAGGAGCAGCATTTAGGCTGCTGTCACCGGTCTTGTCCGGCGTCTGCCGCTGTCGCACTCTGTCCCCAAGGCCAAGTCCCTTTATTTCTTAACTGCAGTCCCTTCATTTGTAAAACACAATGAACAGCAGTGCCTACTGCATAAATGCTAGGAGTCTTAAAATATGCTAATGTATGCAAATTGTTGCGTAGTATCAGGGTCATAGGAAAAACTCAAGCTCAATAAATAACTAATATATCATTATTAGTGTTTATCCAGGAAAAGAGCAGTCAGCACGAGTAGTCTCGGATTCAGTTCCTCTCTGATCACACCTAGAACATGTGATCTCAAAGATTACAGCTGAGCACCAGTTGCCTAAGCGTTTCCGCCTATAAACGAGGAGACTTCGTCTTCACTGAAAGATGGAAGTCGGGAGGCTGGCACACATGGGAACCTTAGGGCCTGACACTTGTGAGACCGTCTGACTGCTCTATTAAAACCACTCTTTTGAGATGGGAAAGGCTCTGTCTCGTCCCACGCACGGACAGGCTAAGGCCATCACCGTCGGGTCTTCACAGCACCTGTCCCCCACAACTGCTAGAAGCCCTGACCGCCCTCCCACCAGACACGACTGCACCAACCACTCTCACGCACAACTGAATCAAAACATCATTCTAGTCATCTCTCCTTTATCCAATAGGTGTTTGTGGTCTCAAAATAAAAGACAATATAAAATATGTAAATATTAGGCATGCTTTCAATCCTCATGACGATATTCCCAAAATTTACTTCTCAAACTTGTCTTCTACACGGACTGTCACAGACTTTGCACTATGGGTGACTCGTGGCGGCGCCATCCAGGCCCTGCGATCTGGCTCGGCCTGAGCACACACTGTCCGCTCCCGTGCGAAGGCCTTGCTGCATCGCGCGTGCATGTGCCCATGTGCGAAGCCCCCCAATTCCCAAATGGGGTTGAAGTGCTATTCCTTTGTCTATCCAGTGCCTTCAGTGTTAGTTTCCTGTGGCTGCTGTAACAAATTACCACGAACTTAAAACTTCAGAAATTTATTTTCTCATGGTTCTCGAGTCCAGAAATCAAAGATCAGGTGCCAGCAGAGCTGAGCTCCCTCCAGAGGCTCTAGGGAAGGTTCCATCCCACACCTTGTGCAGCTTCTGGTGGCTGTAGTGTTCCTCTCCTTGAGGCCTGTATGAGGTTTCTCCAGAGAAACAGAACCTGTGTGTGTGTGTGTGCGCGCACACACACACTCACATAATGCATATGCATATACATGCTCAACACGCGTGCACATGCTCACACACATGCACACACCCACACGCTCACACACACATGCACACACCCACACACCAGCTCATGTGACTCCGGAGACTGGCAAGTCTGAAACCTGCAGGGATAGGTCGGCAGGCGGGAGACCCCGCAAAGAGTCACAGTTGAGTCTGAAGGCGTTCTGCTGGCAGAATCCTCTGGTGCTTGGGGGAAGTCAATCTTTTATCCTATTCAGAACTCGGGGGATTAGATGAGCCCTCCCACATATGGAGGGAAATCCATTTCACTTAAAATCCACTGATTTAAATGTTAATCTCATCCAAGAACACCTTCACCGAAATACCCAGAATAATGTTTGACCAAACGTCTAAGCACTGTGGCCCAGCCAAGTTGACACGGAAAATTAGCCACCTCTCTGCCCCATTGCTCCCATCTCTGCCTCTCTGGTCAAATTGCCTCTTCTTCTGTTATCTGTTAAGATGTCTTTCCCTCGATGTATATATTTTATAAGAATAAATGTGACTGAATTTACAGCCTATGTGGATAATCCAGGATAAGCTCCTCCTTAACTTAATTTTACCTGCAAAGACCCTATTTCCAAATAAGGCAACTTTTACCCTTTTATTGTATAAAGTAATATTCACAGTGTCCTGAGATTAGACTGTAGACATATTATTTGGGGGCCACCGTTCAACCCACTGTATTTCCCCAACCAAAAGTAATGTCTTGTTCTTCTAAAGTTTCATACAACTCGTCCACACCTTTAGTGCCCAAAGGCAACTGTTTAGGGTTGTGTCACTTCACACTCATTCCAAATCAAATAGTAATCACCCTGCCCCATGGCAGGCACTGTGCCAATTGCTGGGGCACAACGACAACTGAAAAAGGCCTCGGCCCTCAACAAGCTCACTACCTGTGTCTCAAATCCAGTGTGCTATGTGCAACATGTGAAACACACCACGTGTGCACGCACCTCGCCCTGATCTCGATGCCCCATCTGAGATCTTTCTGCTGGGACTCTGGGCAGGGCTGGTGAGTTCACAGACAGACCTGGGTAGCTGAGTCCGAGCCTCTCCAGGTCTCAGATCAATCAGGACAGTGGATCAGATAAGGATTGGGTTCAGCTCTGTCACCAGCTGAAAATCAGCACTCAAGAGCTCAGTGACGAAGCATCAGAGATGCAGACAGCACGCTGGGAAAGTGGGGAAGAGGCAGGGAATCACAGCCCAAAGGCCAGTGTGGGAAGGCCTGAGTTCGCCCTCCGGTTCTCCTCCTCACTGACCCTGGGGCCTCGGGTGGAGTCCCTTCCCCCCAGAGACTGTTCCCTTACCTGCCGAGTAGGGATGGCACGGTAAGTGGTTTTGCCTATCGGATATGACATCACCTCAGGCCCCTCAGGCCGTTTACAGACTGGGTAGCTTAGAAGCAAGGGGAATTGATTGCTTGAAGTTGTGGAGGCTGGACGTCCAAGGTCAAGGTGGCAGCATGGTTACTTTTGGTCGGGGCTTTCTTCCTGGTTTAGAGCGGGTGCTTTCTCACTGTGTCCTCACAGCACGAAGGTGGAAGGAGTAGGGGTCTCCCTGGAACCTCGTTTCTAAGGCGCTAACACCTGTCAAGAGGGCTCCCCTCTCAGGACCTAAGTACCCCCAAAACCCACCACCAAATGCTGCCATCCTGGGGGTCAGGACTCCACATATGGGTTTGAGGGAGGACAGAAACTGCAGCCATGACATAGCAGCTGTCCCACGGGAGAGTCAACAAAGAGCTGTGGGAGCCTTACGATGATGTAATGTTATTGCAGCACTACCAAGAGAGGAAGAAGAGGGAGGAGAGGGAGGAGAGTGCTTTTGGGAAAGCAGATACAGACATAATAACAAAAGCAACTACTTCTAGAGAGCTTGTTAGGCACCGAGCCTTGCTCTAAATGCCCTGCATGTTTTAGCCTATTTAATGCTTACAACGAGCTTATGGGAGAGACACTAGGATGATCCCTGTTCAACACACGTGGAAACGGAAGCACAGAGTGGCTTACCTCAGAGCATCAATAATAAACTAATAGGCACAATCAAACCCAGACAGCTGGGCCCCAGACACGCTGCTAGCTCGCCACGCTGAGCTCAGACGAGGGAGGCCCTGCCTCCCTCCAGCACGGAGCTTGTGAAGGCCTCTTTGTCAAGTGGGAATGCACTGGACCTCAGAAGTCCAGCTGTGAAGGTGGGAAAGCTGAACCCTGGAGTGCTTTAGGACGAGGGTCCCGGCTGAATGCGATGGTCCGGGCCCCCATCCCCTGAGGGCTGCCTGGCTGGCCCCCATCCCCTGGGGGCTGCCTGGCTGGCCCCCATCCCCTGGGGGCTGCCTGGCTGGCCCCCAGGGGCGGGTCTGCGTTTCCTCTTTACACTGTTGCCAACCCCGCGCTCCCGCTCAGCTGAGCTCAGATGCAAACAGCCACAGTGTTGGCTCGTTCCAGCCCTCCTGAGCTAGTTCCTGTTTGCAGAGCTTCACAGCTTGTTGAAATGCAAACATCCTACCTAATAATTTTAGCTTCACAAAAAAGCACCTCCGGTGGAAACCTGCCCATATCCAGTTTTCATTTCTCCATTTATGTAATAAATATTTATGACAGGTTACATGGGCCAGGAGCTGTGCACGAGGGAACTTTCTAGACTGGTCTGTTCTGTGAGAAGCTCAGACGGTGGGTGGGGGGTGGGGGGGTGGGGACACACAGACACGTAAACAAAAATATCACATCATGTCTTTCCTGAGAAAAGTCTGTATAGGACACAGGAGAACCACAAAGGAGAGAGTAGCTCGTCCTATCTGAGAGGCCAAGAAGGAGTTCCCTGGCTTCCCAACTCGGGGAGCATCCCCCCGACTTCCCTGAAGTATCTGCATAACGATGCACGGAGGGAGTTTGCGCCCGGCTCTCTGAGATGTGTGAATTCTTTCTCAAGCCTCTGTTTTGAGAAACATTAATGAACATTTGCATTGGTTAAGGTCTGGCTGTCTGCCCTGTTCAGTTTAACTGAAACTTTAAAACACATTCTGAGGGGTGGGTTATTTTTTCCAATTCTTTAATTAAACAACTGGAAAGCTCCATGAGATTCATTCATCTTTGTATCTTTTCAAATGACTTTCACTGAAAGGGCCACTATGTTGAAGTCACCACTTTTCTTTAAATAATATTTCTACTGTGTACTCTAGCTGTTTATTTTTATAGTTCTGTGTATTTGACCTAAAGCTTTTAACCTTGTGTGTGTGCCCTGAAATGACTTTATTGCAAAAGGCTTTGGCTTATACATCTAAATAATAAATAATATTCAGTTCTAAGCGACGGGAAAGAAATAGTGGAACTGCCTGTTCCCTCCAGAAATGCAATGGCAAGAAGGAGAAAGTGAAGGGGAGCTCATGTTAATGAGTGTTCACGGGGTCCATAGCACGGGACATAAAACCCTTGAGCAGAACTGAGGAAAATGGCTGTGAGAGTGCAACACGCCAGAAATCACGGTCGGCACTTTCGGGTACAAATCCTAGCAGAGCCGTGGAAGAGCGGAAGACAGGCTCCGGGAGGCGGAGGCAAGTCCCCAGTGTCACCTGGTCAGGGGGTGACAGGACGGGGACGAGAACGCCATCGTCTTGTTGTGATAGCTGCTGCTGACTCCGTTCCACCTCAGAGCTCCAGGACGAGGACACGTTTCCATCGTGACACTTGTCAAAGGTTACGTCTAAGGAATTTGGATTAAGGAATACAGAGAATTATAAATGATTAAGCAGAAATGCCATGTGAGTTCATGGCGTTGGTTAATACCCAGTCTCTTCACCCCAGGAGTTGCTCCTGTCCCCCTCTTTTCCTGTACAAACTGTACTGGGGACCGTCCTGCCCCACTGAGACATGTGGGTCTCCTGGTTGCCGCGCTGAGCAGCTCTCGAAGGCACAGACCCGACGTGCCTGCTGTGCACAACCAGAAAACCAGATTTGTAAAAGTCGCCAGAGAATGGCTGAGGCCACCCAATCCGAGTGGTTGGAATCAGGGAGCGAAGGGACTGCCCCCCAGAACACGGTGGGTGATGAGCTGTCTCGGAGTCCTGCCTGCCACTGCGTGCCCGTTGCCTGCTCACGGGGGGTTCAGTCCCCCCACCTTGTAAGAGTTCTGCATTGTCACACTGCACCTAAGAGCCCAGCCTTTGCCACATCTTTGCTTCCACATCTCCTCAACTGGGCAGGAACCCACCACACAGCCTCTCGGGGGGCGGCGCCCCCATAACTCTGTTCCATATGTGCTGGGCCCAGGGACCTAGCCAGAGGCCCCAGTCCCCTGTCCTGCCTCGGGTGGCCATAACAAAATATCACAGGCTTAAGCAACAGATGTTGTTTTCTCACAGTTCTGGAGGCTGGAAGTTCATGCAACCAAAGCTGCTCTCTGGTGAGGCCTCCCTTCCTGACCGCAGACGCCAGGCTTCTCGCAGGGTCCGTTCCCCTGTGCGAAGAAAACGTGCTGGGGCCTCTGTCTGCCTTTAGGGACACCGGGCTTACTGGATTAGGGCCCCACCGTCCTGGCTCATGTAACCTCAAGTCTCTGTCTCCAGATACGGTCATATGGGGCTTCGGCTTGTACATGTGAATTTTGGGGGATCCAATTCAGTCCACAACAGGTACAAATATAATAAATTCATTCCCTTAGCTTTCTCAGTAAGAGCCTTCTAAGCCAATCACAGCATTTCTACTGAATTTGAATGAGTGACTAAATTAAAGAATAAGTAACTTCAGAATTACCTAACTTCACTCTGCTTAAGAACTGCCAAGGAACAGTATGGGGAGAAAAAGTTCTCTCTCCAGTTGTGAATTGTTTTCTTCATGGCCTTAAGTTTTCTTATTCAATAATTTGGTAAGCCGCTGTTCAGCATGAGACAGCTCGTTGTCACATCCAGCTAAGTTTCAAACTGAAGGTAGCCAGCATTGATGATAGCAGTGTTATCTACTGAGGTCAGGTACCTGTGCTATGTTTTCTGTTACTTTTAATTATCAAAATAATCTTGAAAAATATTTGTCTTCTCACTTCACATATTGCAGATAAAAAACTCAGGCTCAGTACTGAGTTCACAGAGCAGATAAATAGCTGAGTGGCACGATCGAAACCCAAGTCTGTGAGATTCCAAAATTAGTGCTTTTTCCACATACAGGAACCCTAGAAGCTCTGTGAGCATTAACTGTTGGGATTTATACAATATCAAATATGTCTGGTATCATTCTAAGTGAAACAAGTCTGACAGAGAAAAAGAAATACCACATGATCTCACTTCTGTGCAGAATCTAAAGAACGAAATAAACAAACAAACAAAACAGACAGACTCATAGATAGAGAACAAACTGATGGTGGCCAGAGGGGAGGGAGGTTGGGAGGGATGGGTGATAAAGGTATAGTGATGAAGAAGTACACATTGGTAGTTACAAAATAGTCACGGGGATGTAAAGTACAACACAGAGAATACAGTCAGTAATGTTGCAACCGCTATGTTAGTGCCAGGTGGGTACTAGACTCGGGGGCGGGGGGGAGGTCACTTTGTAAATTATACAAATGTCTAACCACTATAGTGTACACCTGAAATTAATATAAAATAATACTGAATGTCAACTGCAACTGGAGAAAATAAATAAATTTTAAAAAATGGCTTGCAGATCTCTTACAAATCAATATCTTACAAATGCCTGCGAGGCCAAAAGTTCTATCAGAGGAAGCTCTCGTCATATCCAGCCCCTTCTTACAAAGAAAGGAAATAAGGCGGAGAGAGCAGGGCTGCATCAGACTTCCTTGGACCCTGGGCTCCTAAGGTCTTCTTCGCGGGCCTCTCCAGCTGTCAGGAAATATGAAAAGTTACTACTTTATGTGGCACAGGTACAAAGAAAAAAATGTTAATATTGTATATTCAAACATTTTCTTTGACCTAGAAGTTCATTTTTTTTTCATCTGATTCTTTTTTAATGAAATCATGTTTGCCGACCTCTGGCGGCCCAGCTCTGTGCCTGCCGTGCCCACCAGAGATGCTCAGCAACGTGCAAGTTCACGACCAGTACTGGATTCCCCAGGCCTGTGTAGTTCACAAAATTAGATCCTTCATATGTTGTTATTTTTATAAAGTATATTTAATTAAATAGACTATGATATAGTACAGAAAGAGATGATCTATAATGAGAGTTATCGTGAGGAATCGGCTCCCACGGTCATGGAGGCTGAGAAGTTCCACCTTCTGCCACCTGCAAGCTGAAGCCCCCCGAAAGTGGTGCCGCTTAAAGGCCTGGGGGCAGGAAAGCAAAGGGTATGGAGTCCAAGTCCAAGTCTGAAGGCCTGAGACAGGAGCACCGCGGTCAGGAGGTCATTGTCCTCGCTGACCACTCCAGCAGAAAGCAAGTGAGCATCTTGATGGAACTTCCAGTTCTGTGGAGGCCCCGGTGGTCTGGATGATGCTCCCGATGGTCTGGATGACGCCCCTGGTGGTCTGGATGATGCCCCCAGATGGTCTGGATGACGCCCCGATGGTCTGGATGACGCCCCC
>PVJL010009249.1:0-59000 GCA_004026885.1 Lyroderma lyra
GGGTGGGGGTGGGGGGGTGGCTGTCCTCTTCCTCCCAGGGGCAGCTTTTAAAATAAGCTCCCCAGGGAATTTTTTCAGCGCAGTAAATCTGACCCTTCAACCACCCCCAGGAGGCTTTTCTAGACCCTCTAGAGGCTGGAGAGGGTGGGGTGCATCTCCCCAAAGCTACGCTAATAAAGAACTAAACAAAGTAAAAAGGTTTCGGGAAGTCTAGTATTCTAATTTTTCCCTATGATGACTTTTCTTTTAAAATATTGAATTCGTTTTAAAAAAATTGGGCTGGGCTTAGAGTTGCATATCTACACAGGATGCTCCTCACCCGCCTTCCTTTAAATCTGAATTTATGTTCTGTCCAACAACCCTAGGTAGGGGGCGTCAGCACGTGCTCGAGCTGCCTTTTGGGGAATCCGCCACTGCACAGTTCCCACTTCCGCATTTGCCCACTGCTCATTTCTCCATATCCCTGCCCAAACATTCAGGCCTTCCGGCCAGAGTCATTTTCTGGAAAATTCTTGGCAAAGACTTGGACCTTGGGCACTTAGGAAAAGGATTTGAATCTGCCCTTGGCCATTCACTGTCGAGATCTTCCTGATGCTCAGCACCCTTCCCTGCCTTGCACACACGCGCACGCACCTCCCAGGAACCCAGTTCAGCCCCTCACCCTGCAGGCCAGCTGGGCCCTCCCTGGGAAAAGGCCCGAAGTGGCCTCAGATTAGCCAAATAGGCCTGAGCACAGCAAACTTCCCCTGATGGCCCAATCTCAAAACCATACAGTGAAGGGAAAAAAAAGACAAGTTGCAGAAGGTTCTGTTAGGGCACGCTGCCATTAACATAAAGTTTTTAAAACCTGTGAAGGCACACTATACATTGTTTATGGATACAGACATATGGAGTGAATGTATAAAGCCATGCGTGAGAATGCTGCATGCACAGTCAGGAAAGTGGGCACTTCGGGGTGGGGGAGAGGAAACTGGGGGGTAGTAATGAGAGGGGGGTTCAATTATATTTGTAACGTTTTATTTCTTCTGCTGATGTTACATTATTTCATCTCTTTGAATGTCCAATAGGACTCATTAAAAACAAAACAAAAAGCCTGGGATGTTAGCTAAAAATGCAGATTGCCCTGAACCCCTGTCCCTGGAGATGGGGTGCCTGGGGAAGTGACCTCGGCTCTTCACAAGCATCTCAGTGATTCCTACCCTGGGCCAAGTTGGCTGGCCTGCAGTCGTTTTGTTTGTAGTGGCTTTTCCCCCACTAAATGTGTCATTATGCCCTAGAAACAGTTTGCTAAGAATGCAATGCTGGGACCCCTGACCTGAGTTTCTGCATCAGCATCTTTGGGGAGCTGACACCTGCATTTTAAAAGCTTTGCAGTTGACTCCCATGCACAGCAAAGTCTGAGAGTAACCCCTATCTTGGGGGCTCCCTTATGCTGCTGGCATTAGCCAGGGACCCCTGTGGGAGGCCAAATCAATGGTTTTAAACAGAGGACTGGATTTTTAAAAATCTCTCGGCCTCTCAGTGTGCTGGGCTCAAGCCCCAGCGCCTTGCCCTGGGTCCCCAGCTCTTGGGGGAGACTGTGGGGGCAGGCGGCAAGCCTGAGACCTGGAATGCAGCCGGCCAGGGCCGCACCCTGCCCAAACCAGTTTGAACCAGCTGCGGGGATGGAGCCTTGGCGCGTCCCCACGAGCTCCCTCTGCCGTCCAAGCCCGGCTCAGAGCTGCTGTTCCAGCCTCCTGCTCCGGAGTCCTCCTGGGGTGTAGGCGGCCATTTCCATCCCTGCTTGGAGTGGGGGTGCCTGTGGCTGCCAGGCCTTCAAGGCTTCCAGAAGGCTTAGTAGCCCCCAGCTGGGCCCTGAGTTCACCCTTCTACCCCCACCCCATCTGGCTTCAACTCCTGCTACAAAGTGGTTGCCTGTCTGCGTCTTTTCAAGGTCAGTTCTCCCAGCTCAGGCCTCAGGCACACAAGTTCTAGGTGAGCAATGGGTCCCAAACTCAGCTACACATGCGGAAACCTCCAGAAAATACTGACGCCCAGATCCCATTCCAGAGACTGATTTAATTGATCTGAGGTGTGGCCTCAGTTTGGGGAGGATCCTGCAGGTGATTCTAACATTGTTCTCTTGCTTGCTTAACTCGGTAGGTGGGCTCTGGGGAGCCTGTCGTCCCTTGGTAGGCTGACCAGATGTGCCGTTTTAAACGGGACAGAAAAAAAGTGGTCCTGTCCCCTTTAAAATGGTACGTCTGGTCAGCCTAGTCTCACTGGGCTAAATTCAAGGTGTCAGTAGGCTGACCAGACGTATTGTTTTAAAGGGGACAATACTGTTGGTTTCTGTCCTTTTTAAAATGGTACATCTGGTCAGCCTATCCCTTGGTCTCTACAACAGTCCCCATTGCTAAGGGATCCTGAGTGCTTACTAAGTGCCAGGCGCTGCTCTCAACTCCTCACAGAGATGGCCTCATACCCTGTGAGGAAGGCAGGACCTGCTGTGGTGCCCATTTTACAGACCAAGAAACTGAGACATGGAGAAGTTAAATTGCTGTCCCAGGATGATAACTGGTAAATGGAAAAGTCTGGAACTCAAGATAATCTGATTCCAGAACCCAAATCCTAACCCCCCGCCCCAGTCCAGCCTGGCCTGTTACGAAGCCCCGCCCCCGTGTCAGAGCGCTCCTTATTGCTCCCCGAAAGCACATTCTGGCCATCTCCCTTCTTGCTCCTAACTTTTCAGTGGCTCCCTAGTACCCACCACGTGAAGTTCAAAGACCTGGGCCTAGCTTGCCAGTCTTTCACAGCTTTTCTTTCCGAGCCCTAAGTCTCAAATGGGAGCCCGTGGAGAAGGGCCAGGACTCAGGCGAGGCAAGAGAGGCACTTAGGGGCCTCACACTCAGGGCTGGCACGCTGAGGGGCTCCTTGCGTGAGGTGCCCTGGCGTCCCACTTGCTCCTCCTGTGTCCTGCCACGTAGTCTG
Source organism: Lyroderma lyra (assembly GCA_004026885.1). Lineage (NCBI taxonomy): Eukaryota > Metazoa > Chordata > Mammalia > Chiroptera > Megadermatidae > Lyroderma > Lyroderma lyra. Next base: position 2,971 of record PVJL010009249.1, read on the forward strand.
CTGCTATACACTGAATGTTTGCACCCCTCCCCGCAAATTCATACATAGAATGGCACCCCCAAGGTGATGGTGTTAAGAGGCGAGGGCTCTGGGAGGTGCTTCGGTCACGAGGGTGCAGTCCTCATGAATGGGATCGGTGCCCTTAGAAAAGAGGCCCCGGCGAGCTCCCACCCCTTCCACCATGTGAGCGCACAGTGAGAAGTCAGCTGTCTTCAACCTGGGAGCTCTCACCAGACACTGACTCTGCCACTTCCCAGCCTCCAGAATGGTCAGAACTAAACATCTGTGGTTTATAAGCTCCGCGGACTAGGGTATTCTGTTATAGCAGCAAGCAAAAAGCTGGGGGAGGGGTTGGGGTAGGGGCTCTGGTTATAACAGTGGCCAAAAGCAAACACAATGAAATACAGTAAAAGAAAGAAAAAGCATTTACCTTAACGAGGATGTGGGAAACCTTGCAGTTCACGAGACAAACAGAATTTTGAAATTGACTTTGAGCCCATCTTAAGGCAATAAAATAACACACCTCCTAAAAAAGCAAATGAGGATGAGGGCGCTTTAACTAAAAAAGAACAGAATTCAGTACAAAGAGGTAAAACGGAAATGTCCTCTGGCCCCTGATGGCCCTGATGGGTACAGAAGGTAGCGGTGGGAGGGAGCAAGGCATGGTGGCTAACCGTCTAGGCTCTAGACTCTAGAGTCAAACTGTCTGGGTTTGAATTCTGGCTCCACCTAAAAGCTGTGTGAGCTCAGCTGAATTACTTAACTTCTCTGTGCCTCAAGTAAAGAATGACTTATTCTTTTACAGCCTCAGAGTGTGAAAGCTTCTCTTATTATGATACAAAATTCAGAAGTCACGAAAGAAAAATATCACTACAGAAAATTTAAAAGTTTCTACATAGCAAAAATTACTAGAAGCATATTCTAAAATAACATAAGGGTTGTAGAAAAAAAGTTTTAATCTAGATTCAGTTACATAGATGTATTATATTTGTCAAAATTCATAGAAGTATACATTTAAAGTAAATTTTGTTGAAATAAATTATACCACAATAAAGTTGATTGTTAGGACAAGTAATAGGACAGGCTGAGAAAAAAGTACTTGCCATCACACATTATAGTCAAAGGGTAACTTCCTTCATATAGAAAGGGCTTCTGAGAATCGATAAGAAAAACATCAAATGAGCAAATGATATGAAAAAATAGAAGAAAAGTAGCTCATAATTTAAGTAGCTCACAGTCACATGAAAAAACGTTTCATCGGCCGCATGATGAGATAACCTCCTTCAACCACCGGATTGGTGACAATTCACAGGACTGACAAGGCTGGGGACCAGGCAGCCCTGCCTTTCACTGACTGGAGCAGAAGCTGACAAGCCCCCGCCCCCCACCCCTGGAGACAAAGCGGTGGCATCTATCAAAATTACAGATGCAGATGCCGTTTGCCTCTGTGACTCCCCTTCTAGGAGTTTACCTTACAAATGTGTTTCCACGTGTGCAAAATGACTGTGGACACAATTACTGATTGCCACACAGCTACAATGACAAAAGCACTGACACGAACTAAAGGTGCGTCTTAGGGGAGGGCCTAACAGAGCACGTGGGTTACCTGTGACGAAGCTGTACGAGTGGGTGGGGATTCGATGCAATGTGGACCCTCGATTAGGTCCTAGGACGGAAAAAGGACATGAGTGGGAAACTGGTGAAATCCAAATAAAGTCTCAAGTGTAGTCAATAGAAACTTACTTTCATGAGCTAAATGTTTGTGCCCCCCACCCCTCAAATTCTGTGTTGAAGCACTAACCCCTCATGTGGCTGTATTTGAAGGTGGGGCCTCTAAGGAAGTAATTAAGGTTAAATTAAATTCCAAGAGTGGGGCCCTGATCCCACAAGATTAGTGTCTTTAGTTTCCTTATATGAAGAGACTTCAGAGAGCGTGTACTGTCTCTCTTCCTCTCTCTCCTGCGTACAGGAGAGGCCTTGTGAGGGTACAGCCAGAAGGCAGCCATCAACAAGCCGGTAAGGGAGATGTCACCAGAATCCGACACGTCAGCACCTTGATCTTGGACTTCCAGCCACGAGAACTGCGAGAAAATAAATTCCCGAGGTTCAAGCCCCTCCCGCCCCCAGTCTGTGGTACTTGGCTGTAGCAGCCCACGGGGACCGGTATTACACACGCGCCATGTTCATTTCTGAGTTTTGACCAATGTACTGTGGTTATGTAAGATATTGTTACCATCAGAGGAAGCTGGGGGGCACTGTGCTTGCTATCTGTTCAACTTTCCTGTAAATCTAAATTGATTCCAAAATTAAAAGTTCATATGTTAAAAAAAGGAATGAGAATAAAATGAGCGGGGAAGAATTTTATCTAGTGATACGGAAAGACTACCGTGATATATTAAATGAGAAAAGCGAAGAGTAGAACAGTACTTATTTTATACGATAAGAGTGCTATCTTGTTTACACTTAAGAAATCTATGGAGAGTTAAGGAAGAAACTAATCATAGTTATTACTCATTGGAAGGGAATGACAGGTGAATTAGAGATAAAAAAAAAGGCGGAAGTGTTTTCACTGTGTACTTTTTCCAAACTTTTTCTTCTTGTATTAGCCACATAAATTTATTTACCATTTGAATAACTAATTTTGTAAAGAAATAAAGAACGGTTGGGGAGGAAGGAGAGGATTTCTTCTATAGACACACCAAAACGTATTTTAAAGCTTCAGTAATTAAAACAGTATTAACATGGTTCCAAAGCAGACAAGCAGGTCAACCAATCAGAATGATTTGGCCCAAACAAACCCAGTATCATCGAAAAAATTAGTAAATGATAAAGGTAAAATTCCAATTCAATGAAAAATAGTTTCTTATTCAATACATCATTGAAAAAATCAATGGAACAAATTTTTAAAAGCATTAGACCTTTTACTTTCACCAGAAGACTAAATAATTTTCAGATGGATTAAATATTTAAATGTAAAAACAGTCATAAAAGTATAGAACTGATGATGAAATCTGGGTAAATATTATATCATTTCAAGGGGGAAACTATTAGAGGAAAGTATAAAGGATTTTATTATGGAAAAGAAGAAATTCCTGCACGATACTTACAAGAGCCAATGATAAACGTAATAAGATGCAAATGACTAATTAGGAAAAAAATATAGCCACCAAGTTGACTTCCCTAATACATAAAACACTTCAAATATTAAGAAAGGATCGATACCTCAATTTTTAAAATGTTGTACAAAGGACCCAAATAGAGAAGCTAATGAAAGAAGAAATACAATAAACAATTTTAAAAGAAAAAAACACTTTCAAACTAGTAATCAAAGATATACAAAGTAGAATAACAACAGGCTTTTCTCCCCTTACTAAATAGGCAGAGTATAAAAGTAATAAATCTGATAGCTTGGAGGGGAAAATGACTCACACGTGCCCCTGGTGAAGACACGACTTAGAACAGCATTTCAGGATGGAAATGGGACATTCATGAGCCAACCCCCTTTCCTCTTCCAAAAAGTGGATACTCTGGGACTCAATGACTCCTCTGCTAGGAATTCCTCCTACGGAAACATTTGGACAAAGAACAAAAAGATGCATTTACAGGGCTGTGTACCACAGCACTGCTCATAGTCGTGAGAAAATGGGAAGAGCTCGCCATCGGGAATGGGCACCGTGGCAGCCACCTGCCTGGACAACGAACTACCATGAAGCCTTTGTGACCCACGACGCAGCGCTAGACATCCCTGGGATAGTGCCCTCTGAGGAACGCAAACTACAGAATAATTTACATGTATGCTGTGATCCTGTTTGTGTCAAAATTCACCTCAGGTAATGTAGATTGCTGGGCACAGGTACCCAAAACCTTAAAAGTGGTTATTTCTGAAGAGTGATTTGGGGGGGGGGACTTTTATCTTTTCCGTACTTTTTCTCCTAAAATGTCTCCTGAAATCATACACTGTAGACTCTCCATTAACCGGAACTCAAACAACCAGCACTCTCACGCAACCGGCAAAAAGAAAATGGAAGAAACAATACTACACTGATCCGGCATCGGCACCGGTTAACTGAGAGCCTACTGTGTTACTTCAGTGGACACACAGCTTCCTTAAGCAGTCTGCTTTTCCTAAGTGACACTGATAGGTACAAATAGTTTTTCTCCTCCTGTTACGTCTCTGAAGCTCAGAGGAAACCCTGAGGCCCAGAAACATACACATATATATGTGTGTGTGTGGGAGTATATATACACATTTTAAGAGATGTTATCTATGTATTACTTTTTGAAGTTGAATTAAATTATGGAAGCTACATGTAGTATGACATTCGCTCAAAGATGGCGCTAATCAAATGATTACTACAACAAGCAGGACAGGCCAAGAAAATGGCAGAAGCACGGTTGTCGCTGGAGGAGTGCAAGACCATTTCGAAGTGGCATTGGAAATTCGAGAACATTGTGGAAGTACGACGGCACTGGAGGCGTGAGTATGCCTCCGACACCCTAACAAGTGTGTGCATTGGGGATAAGTTTGAGACCCACGGCACCGTGTGCGATGTGCACAGGGCATGCGCAGCGATACAAGTGGGCACTTGGGTCGGTGTTGCTCAAGCAGTAGTTCGCCGTCATCAGAAGTGTCTGGACGCTGGTGGTCACCACTCTGATCACCTCTTATAATTGCAGAAGTCAAACGTGACTTGTAGTCATCTTTTTGTTATTGGTATATATTGAGTATTACAATTTTAATACAGTTTTTTCCTTTCTTAAAACTTTTTGGCACCCCGTGTGTGTGTGTGTGTGTGTGTGTTTATATATGTATATATGTAAACTTGCCTACACATTTTGCTTTTATTGCCTATTGATAAAAACAACATCTAGGAGTGAGGACTTCAACCAGAAAATGTAAAAACAATTCTCTTTAAGAAGAAAAGAGTAAAAATAAGCAGAGTGTCAGTTTGCCAAGGACAGACAGTGAGTGGTTCGATGTGCTGAGAAGCTCTAATTGAGAGCAAACCATTGGGCTGGAAATGAGCATCAACTTAGGAATAAATTATGTATGGCCCCTGTTAAATATTTTATCTCCCCTTAACCACTATTTGTCTTCACAGAGAAAATGCCACATCACCGCATGATCAGTCTTGCCCTCTCTCCCGCACCCTAGAATGGCCAGCAACAGTCAAACACACCCCTTCGAGAGAATAAAAACGAACCACGACTAAACTACGGGATCGACTTGGCAGGCCAGACTTAAACTTCATGCCTTGATTAAGGGATATCAAGGTGACCTCCCCTTCTGCATCACATTTGTCAATTTGTCACCCCTTGAAATCATGAACACTTTGCTCTGCTTAACATGCTGTGGTTTTTTTGTTTGTTTGTTTTATGAACGTTTGTGACTTCTTGGTGACATCCAGGCAAAGGGGTCTGGTGTTCCCCTGGAGTCCGTGTGGCGAGTGGGCAAGAGCAGCAGAGATATCGGAGGAGTTGTCAGGAGCTGATGCAGCCCATTCGGCCTTTGGCTGTTTGGCCACCTTCCCAGCCTCTCTGCCTCCTCTGCTGGCTCTTCTCCTTTACCGTTCATTTGTGCCCTGGCCCCGTGTGCTGGACCATCGGAGGCACATGCCAGCCCCACTGGGCACGGGCCCCGTGAACACCAACCAGCCAGGGCGCCCTGCGGGTGGACAGAGGGCAGCTCGCTAGAGAAACCCTCATGTGGCGCAACTGAATTGCAAAGGTTTTACTGCAAAGGTCTTACGGTCGCCTTCCGCGGGGACTGGGCACATTATTCCGACGGCCATTTTGGGGTGAGATTGGCCTGGATCCGTTTCTCAAGGATTGGCGTTTTGTTGTGTGTGTGCTCAAAGTTGAATTTCACGTTCAGGCAGACCAGATTTGTGTTAACGTGTGCACGCACGTGTACGTGTAAATGCGTATACTTAGGCTCACCATGGATATACTGTCTGAAACAGGACGGGCCCATTGTTTTCTGTCCCGTTTAAAACGGGACGTCTGGTCAGCCTACTTACACCCAATTTAAAATCAACTAATCAAAAGTCATGTGTTTAAGCCACGTTCTTCTGCTTGACCCAATAGAGATTCACACAAATAACATCAACATTCTTTGTAAATTGCCCTATGTAGACTTTTGCTCCTGAGTGACTGACAGGATTCTTTCTGATTCCAGGGCATTCTGGAGTCAGTCCCTGGTCCACATGGGAAGTCACACTGCTCAGGACTGCTGTGCTCCAGCTGTCATCGTCACTGGCATTACTGAGGCCCACACTCGAAAGCCTTCTCCTTCAAACCTCCTCTACCCAGGCTTGGCAGGTATTTACCAAGTTAATGATTTAGTTTCTGAGTCACTAAGCACACAGAGTTTTGCCTGGGTCACCTGGGGTACATACCTGAGACAGCAGCTGAGGGCCTCTGGGAACATTAGAGCAAACCTGATAAGCAACTTACCACAGGTCTAAGGCGAGCTCAGGCAGAGGCAGGCCAGAAAGCTGGGACCAGAACCCCAAGCTGTCAGCACAGTGCCCTGTTTCATTTGAGTGTGTGACCTGCTCCGGGTCTTAGTCACAGACAGTGCCACGAGTGCTATTTCCTTGTCATTTCACGCGTTGCTAGGAGATGGAATGGGAGAGGAATGCCGCGCTGATACAATCTGTGGGTTGTGCTATTAGTCCAATTCCAGCCTTTCCCGTCCTTTTCTTGGCAGTGAACCCTGCCTAAAAATCCAGCCTGGGGTTTGCAGAAGCTCATTTCCTGCATACCTGTGATGCCCTGTGTTGGGCAGTCACAGTTGTTGATCAAAAGTGCAATTCTGATAAAAATCAGATTCTGCAAATCTTGGAAGTGGGACCCTCTGCCCAGGGGCTCCAGACTGAAACTCACTTTGGCCAAGTGAGTTGACAGTACAGTATACGTAAGACGAGTATATGAAGGCCTTTTGCACATCTTTATGACTTTTAGAAGAAATGAAAAGCCATGCTTATTACGAGTGAAGGTGGGACCCAGAAGTGTGAGCTGGATTTCAGAACCTCCAGAACTTTGGTGGGTGTGGCAAGCGCCAGGGGAAATCTCATTAACATGCAGCGGAACCACGGTGGGGCCTGAGTGTCTGCTTTGCTAATGCACCCAGGGGCTGCTGTCTGGGAACCATGCTGTGGGTCACACTGACCAAGGAGACTCCCCGGGCCTCAGTCATCACCCTGAAAAATGGACGGAATGGCTCACACTTTCTGAGTGACCGCTGGTCCCCAGGCACTGTCCTAAACCCTTCACCAGCCTTGCAGCCACCTTTGAGGGAACAGTTTCACAGCAGAGAGATTTGAGCCATGGATAGTCCATAGCCCCTGGGCTTCTGAGACCAGGGCCCTTCATGAGGTCTATCGCATGAGTTGTTTAAAAATCCGGGTGTTTCGGGAGTTCCCTGGTGCTGTAGTGGCTTAAGGCTTCGGCGCTGGCGCTGTCAGCGCTGCGGCCTGGGTTCGATTCCCAGTCAGGGAGCTACCCACATACCAAAAAGCAAAAAAAAAAAAAAAAAAAAAAAAAATCCGGGTGTTTCACCCAGGCTTAGATGGTCAATTAATCTATGACAAAGAAGGTAAGAATACAGACACTGGGAAAAGACAGGCTCTTCAATAAATGGTGTTGGGAAAACTGGAAAGATACATGCAAAAATGAAACTAGATCCTTTCCTTATACCACATACAAAAATAAACCCAATATAGATTAAAGACTCGAATGTTAAGACCTGGAACCATAAAACTCCTAAAAGAATACATAGGTAGTAAACTTTTTGACACCAGGGTTAGCAATATTTTGGGGGATATGTCTTCTTCGGCAAAGGCAACAAAAACAAAAATAAACAACCAACTACATCAAACTAAAAAGCCTTTGCACAATGAAGGAAACCATCAACAAAATGAAAAGGCAGCCTACTGAATGGGAGAAGATATTTGCAAATGACCTATCAGATAAGGGGTTAATGTCCAAAATATATAAAGAACTCATACAACTCAAAATTTTTTAAAAATCTAACAAAGGGGCAGAGGACCTGCATAGACATTTCTCCAAAGGGGACAAACAGATGCTCAACAGACATATGAAAAGATGCTCAACGTCACTAATCATCAGAGAAAATACAAATAAAAACCACCATGAGATATGACGTCACACCTGTCAGAATGGCAGTCATCAATAAATCAACCAACAAGTGTTGGCGAGGACATGGAGAAAAGGGCACCCTGGTGCGCTGTTGGTGGGATTGCAAATTGGTGCAGCCTCTATGGAAAACAGTATGGAGGTTCCTCAAAAAATTAAAAATAGAACTACCTTATGACCCAGCAGTTCCATTCCTGGGTATTTATCTGAAGAAAATGAAAACAATAATACAAAAAGATATATGCACCACTATATTCATTGCAGAATTATTTATGGTAGCCAAGATATGGAAGCAACTTAAGTGTCCATCGACAGACAAATGAATAATGAAGATGTGGTACGTACATACAGTGGAAAATTACTCAGCAATAATAAAAAATGAAGTCTTACCATTTACAACAACATGGACAGATCTAGAGGGTACTATGTTAAGTGAAGTAAGTTGGACAGAGGAAAGACAACCATTGTATGATTTCAGTTATATGTGGGATCTAAAACACAAAACAAATGAACAAACAAAATAGAAACAAACTCAGATACAGAGAACAAACTGACAAGTGGCCAGAGGGGAGAAGGGTGAGGCGGGGTGGGGGTAAAGGGGAGGGGAATTAAGTACAAACTTCCAATTATAACGTAAGTTACGGGGATGTAATGTAAAGCATGGGGAATAGAGTCAATAATACCATAATAACTACATACAGTGACAGATGGGTACTAGACATATCATGGTGATCATTTTGTAAGGTGTGTAAATGTCAAATCCCCTAAATTAATATAATATTGTATGTCAAGTATAATTGAAAATCAATTTTTAAAAATATTTTAAATCAGGATGTTTCGTGTGAAATTCTGGATTTCTGACATCTGAAAAATTCAAAGAGCTGCCAACACTGGACCTACACAGACCCGAAAGGTGACAACAGAGTATAGTAGCCTGCTGTGTGTGTGTGTGTGTGTGTGTGTGTGTGTGTGTGTCTGTGTGTGTATCTGTGTCTGTGTGTGTGTCTGTGTGTGTGTATCTGTGTCTGCGTGTGTGTCTGTGTGTGTGTGTGTGTGTGTGTGTGTGTCTGTGTGTGTATCTGTGTCTGTGTGTCTGTGTGTCTGTGTGTGTGTGGAGAGGGAGACTCTGGCTTACCAGCCCCACCCACCCAGCCCACTCTGGCTTCTTGGAAATTTGAATTGACTCATTGCTCTAAGACCAATGATCCTCTCATTTCTGTATTTCAAAAGTCATAAAATGTGAACTTTCTGCCGCTTCAGATGGAAGTTTCTATTGGATTCATATATTCTTTATATATTAGACTTAGAGCAGATATAGTTGTTAAATACAATAGAAATAAACAATACTACCTGAAAACACAAGTCCAAACATTGTCATTGTTATGAGATTTAAATTTTCCTTCAAACTCAGAACACTGCCACGAGACCCTAAGTTTTATTTCCACGTTTACCGTCTTCCTTCGATAGAGGACTGCTCCCTGTCTTCATTATTGTTCTGCATTGTACTTTATGCTTTTAACTCTCTCCTTTATAAAACAATGTCTACCCGAAATACTTCATAAACTCAGCTGCAGCTAATCCCACCGTGTACACTTTCCCAGGGTCCTTCCTTTTTCATGTGGTGACAGCACCCCACTTCCCCAATTCTTCTTTGTGGAACCGCCCCTCCCAATGCAGTCCAGATTCAGGCCCGTGACCCAGACAGAACCATTTAGTCAGCTCTAAGGCTTTGGCTGTGATTAGTGGGGAAGACAGGCTCCCGCCTGGGGGAGGCACTAATAGGACAGGATGTACGAATTGTGCTGTAAAATACAGTAGCCACTAGGCCCGTGCGGCTATTTAAATTTAAATCACACAAAATTAAAAATTCAGTGTCTCAGTTGCATTAGCCACATCTCAAATGTGCAGTAGCCACGTGGAGGTTAGTGACTACTGTTTGGACCGAGTAAATACAGGGCAGTCATAAAAAGTTCTACCACACAGCACTGTTAGATAATTATCTGTGCTGAAGTGACTTTTCAGCTAGATGAGCCAATAAATCTTTTTCATTTATGCAGTTAGAGTTGAGTTTTTTCATAATCCAAAGAACCCAAAGGCAGGAGCCTCCAGTTTACACTAAGAAGGTGACTGTGCACATGACTAGGTTTCATTGGGTGTTTTCCTTCAGTGCCAGAAAAAATAATCATTGGGTCCAGAAATGCAGTTAAGCAAATGACACTCGAGACTACTTGTACCATTTCACCACTTTCTATTGTTTCTTCAATTAGAAACCAATTGAAGATGTAGAAAATTTGGATGCTGAACACAGATGTCTTTCCTAAGTACCCACTGGTATTTACCAGTATAAGAATAATTAGAATAATGGACAACACACAGAAATACAAGAATAGTTTCTCCCCATCAGAAAGAACGTGTTTTAACATGAACAATACGAAAATAAACTGACACGATGTGCCTCCTGACATGGCACCGTGAGCATATAGCATCATATATCTACTATTCTTGCCCAAACCGCCTAGGTTGAATCGAATTATGATGAAATAAACCCAAACTGAGGGACAGTCTACAAAACAATCCTTACTTTTCAAACATGTCAATGTTAAGAAAGAAAGAAAAGCCAAGTAACTGTTTCAAAATAAAGGAGGCCAAAGAGATGTGATACCTAAATGTGATGCCTGATTCTGGATCAAACATTTTCTGTAGGGAGTTCCCTGATGGTGTAGTGGCTTAAGGCTTTGGCGCTGGCGCTGTCAGCACTGCAGCCTGGGTTCGTTTCCCAGCCAGGGAACTACCCACGTACCAAAAAGCAAAAACAACAACAAAAAAAAACATTTTCTGTAAAGAATTATGGGGACAATTGATGAGATTCTAGTATGGCTTGTATATTAGATAATATTATTGTATCAATGTTAAATTTTTTGAGTTTGATACCCGAACTGTGGTTATATAAGAGAATGTACAAGAGAATGTTCTTGTCCTTCGGAAATTTATGTTTAGGGGGTTAAGGGAATATGATCTCTTCAACCAATTCTCAAATGTTTCAAGAAAAAAAAATAGAGATAAAAGCAAATGTCGGTGTGACTTGGTGAACGGTAAACACTGTATTTTTCAGGCAGCTCTTTTCCAGGTTTGAAATTATTTCACTATAAAGAAGAAAGCCAACTGTTGTTTTCCCCCTTAGGAAAGAAAAAATGCTGGTATTTTTCCATGGCAGATCTCTCCAGCGGAAAGCAAAGTACTTCAAACGTGTTTTTCAAATAGTACATCCTAAAATTGTTCTGGGACATTCCCAATACAAAAAATGGAATAGAAAATCAGAGCATTTTTCATTTAGTATTCACTTTGTGAAAGTTTCAATGACATATATGCACACATACATACTAGATCACAATTTTCAAAGCAGTTCTGTGGGTTGCAGCTTTAAAAACATGTTTGAGTCATCCCACTACAGTATCCTTAATAGGATGGCTCCCTTCTCCACGTGCCCGAGACAGCTGTTTCTGCCCGTTGTGACGTAAGAGCAAAGCCGTTCTCCCTCAGAAGAGTCTCGATGTGGATTATAAATTAGTCACTCTTATTTCAAGCCACTTTAATTCCTCTTTATAACAGTATGTGTAAATGTGCTTGGTGGCCAAAAGTGGACTTCAGCCTTTTTTGAAAAAAGAATGAATTTACAAGTTATTTGTATGATTAAAAAAAATTTTAGGTTTATTAATACTGTATTAAATGTTATCCATCCCTTGGGATTGTAATGAATTAGATAATTATAATGAACTAGATAATAGTGATTTTCTAGTATATGGAGGACACTGCTTTTAGAATAAAAACCATTTCTAAAAGAGAGTTATTTAAAATGAGCAAAGGCCTAAATACAGCTTGTAAACAAAATATGAACTCCACTGAGTTTTAGTATTTAAAAATGCACATCAAATGTTCAAGTAACTGGATAAATGTATTAGCTTTTAAAATGAATGAGTCTTACTTGTTTTTAGGGAAGAACTTGGTAAACTACTACATACTGAGAACTTTTAAATTATGAAATCTAACAGATTAATTTCCTGTTTACCTTCTAATAACCAATCAAACATCCACCCAATTACAGCACCCAAATAGCTGAGCAGTGAGTGATCTTACTAGCTAGGAGGCACAACCAGTTTATACCTTTATCCTACAGGTAACAGTCACGATTACCAAGTAACAAAATCAGGATTTTTGATGACTTAGAGTAAGGGACTCCCCAGTCTGTTCAGGTGAGCTCAGCAGCCAGTCACTAATACTGTCTTAAAGCTTCATCGCCCACATTTAAACTTCCCATCAATCTAAAGTTGGGAAACTCGAAGCCAACAATAACCATTAATTCGAGTATGGCACACGGCCAGGAGAGGAGCTAACTCTTCCTTTTCAATTTCTATGACTTGCACGATTTTCCTCAAAATCAAATTTAATTCCTTACCCAGACCAGAAACTTAGAGCAGCAAGGATTTATGACTCAAACAGCAGCACTGTGGTCACATTTGGGGATGTTTTAATTCCATACCACAGTTTCACAGACCCTGAAGCAGATGAGTATCAGGTATTGAATGTAACACAATCTGTACTAATCTATGATACGAAGTTGTACGGACACGATGTTGAATTTTCATTCAAAGGATTTTCAATCTGTTTTTAATTGGGGGAAGGAATCAGAAGGATTATCCTCCACACTGGTTAGCATAGGAGTTAGTGCAGAGATCAACTAAACCAATGACAGGGTGACTAATTTGGAATTAGAAATGGCTCAGGAAGACGGCCTATCTCAGGCCTTTTACATTTCTCAGTATAAACTGAATTCACTCCACATAGGGTGGCAATAAAATGTCTAACTAAGTGAATTTGCGTGTTGGAAGATAAATAGTCTATAAACTACTTTTGTTTTGTTTCAAATCATCGTAAACAACATAAATAACTCCGGATTTCATGCAGTTTCTCTTAACCATCAGAATTAACTACACTTTAATGCTATCTTCCAGTCCACAGCTATCCATGCACACATAGTTGCAGTAAATGTACATACAATTTGGTGTTTATCCTTTAAAAATTAAAAGTTAAGCCAGGACTTTGCTATAACTTATATAACAGGTGCTAGGTAAATAATTGTTGGGTGACTTTTCATGTATTTGCAAACAAGAAAGTAGCCTTTATTCAAGTCTATCTTTATTTGTAAAAAATAATATACAACTAAAGCTAATTTGATTTTTAAAATCAAAGTTCATTTAGTGATAATGTACATTTTGTAATAAAATTGTAGTAAAATACTGACATTTGATAGTTTAAACAAAGTATCATTCATGTAAAAATCATGTTGCATGTAAAATTTAATTAGAAAATTCATAGTTCACAAAAGTACATATATTTTGTTGATAGCACAGGAGAACATTATCATAAATTTACTTAAAGATACAGAACAAAATTCACAGTTAGGCTTGACATTTAGTACTATAAAATTTTATAATGAATCCACTGATATTTCTGTTAAGATATACTTGAAATAATTAATTCAGACTATCAATGAATTGACATTTTATTGTATAACCAAGATCCATTGGTTTTACAATACGTCTAGTAATCAATTATTTTACCAATAATTTAAATGAGATCTAGTCGAAAACACCACTGACATAAACCCTTAGCAGGATAATTAAAATAAAAAGCACTAGCAGCTTTGATTTCCACTTTCATGAATACATACAAGACAAATCTGTATTTTACAGTTAAAATTTGTACAAAAAGTCAAGCCCTGAAGTCTTTTTCCCCCACGAGAAAAGTTTTGATGTTAAAACTTTAAAAAAAAGAGAGAGAGAGAGAGGTAGTGTGTGAAAGTACTTTTACTTAAAATGCTGAAACCCTGCACCACTTGTACTATAAATGAAATTTAACCTTCTACATGTTAACATTTTCTGCCATTCGAGAGTCAAATTTATAAAACTCACGGAATGTTAAAGTTGGAATGCCATTAAGTAGTAGTGGTATGTAAGTGGAAGAACTGTGAATTCAACAGAAAGTACATGGTTACGTGATGCTGTGCAGTTAATAGTTTAGTGACAATGTTTAGTGGTAATGTGAACAAAATACACTTAAGTATTCTGAGCCAAGCGATCTTTGTTTAATCAAGACTTTACTTCTTCATGTACTTTGACCATATAGTGAAAATATCCTTCACAACGGAGTCATTGGATTCTTCATTGTTTTCAGAGCACACAATTGTTATAAAGGTATGCATACTACCTCTACCATAAAATTAATCAATAAATAACTGAGAGAAACGTCCATAAGCCACATACCTCATAGGATTCTCAGTTTCTATGTACAAGCATACTGCAGTGTTTGTGCACACCATACAGTGAAATCAGGCAAGGAATGTAAGTTAGCAGCCTTACTCATAACTTGTTCTAAGTGGATACATTGGAAAGTAATAAATAGCCTCATAAAATTAATAGCAATAAACTCTGTCAAAGGTGAACACTATATAATTATCATAAAGTGTAGGCAGTGTTCCTAGAAATCCCATTAAGGAAAACCCAAATTGTTCATATAAAAAGTGCACAAGTTTGTCCTGTGTGTAAAAATCTCTTAATTTGGGTGGACTTTTTATCCAAAATTATTCGCACTACTCAAATACATTTAACAATATAAAAGCACACCAACAAAGCGCGCGCGCGCGCGCGCACACACACACACACACACACACACACACCAAAAGGAATGATTTCCAATGAGACTGGGAATACAGGTGAGAAGAGATTAAGGTTAAGGGAGTCTCTCATATGCACAGAGTCCATGGAATTGCCTTTTAGAACACAAGTTATATCCATATGGAATGAGTCTGTAAATGTGAAAGCAACAAGAAGGACAAACATGAACTTGAACAACTGTTAGAGTTTCTTACTTCAGGATCTTAGTTTCAATGCTTTATAATATAGGAAGCTCAACTGCTAAAAACAGTCAATTAGTTTGATTTCTTAGAAATTAGGCGAGAAAAAGCATTTGAAAAAAATTACTTGTTACAATTTCACAACAGAAGAACAACATGAAAAAATCAAAATAAAATACAGGAACATAGGAGCTGAGGTCCCCATGGTACCAACAGATAGATGAGATTTCTTCACATTAGAATTTGTAAAAATATAGTTAAAGAAAAAATTAACTGGGCTCTGCACAGCAGGTTAAATATGCAACCACTTCAAATGGAAATGATCTAGTCCTCTCATAGTTCTGAAGGTCTGAGAATGTGCTCTAACATACAGTTCTCTCTCTACAGACAAAATAGCAAAAGCACAATATCATTAGCAAAGGCCCCTTTGTTTTGGACTTAAATTTACCTCTGAGCCACCAAAGTTTCTACCAGCAATTACCAAACTACTATTTTAATAACATTTTAAGCTTGCAGTATTATTTTTTCCTCATGCCTATTCCAAGTCACTGGTTCAGAGGTATATATACTTTAAACTAGCCAAATTTACAAGTTCCCATGGTACCCTCGCTCAGCAAACATTCAAACAGTGGTTTCATAGTGTTATGATGGTTCCATCTTCTTCTAAGAGTTTTTGATCTGGAACATGCGCTTCCAATTCTGTGTTTGTGCCACTTGCTATGGGTGCTAAGCTCACTTCATTAGAAGGAATAAAACCATTCTGTCCAGACTCCAAATTGAGTTCTATTTGCGTTAATGATTCTAGGCTCTCAGTATTAGCAACAGCTTTAGGAATCTGCTGGGGCACTCCATTATCTTCAATAATAATGTCATCTTCATCACTGTCCTCATCCTCTGGCTCAAAGCTTGGTTCGAGCTGCTGGGGATAGCCAAGAAGGCTGTTATCCGTAGACTGGCCAGAGCTGCCAGAGGTCCGACTGTGCCTAACAACATTGTTCCTCTGGTTTGCTGGTCTCACTGTTATGATGAGGTTGCGGCTGTTGGCAATCATCATGTCTGTCACTTGATCAAGAC
The DNA here is from genome assembly GCA_004026885.1 of Lyroderma lyra. Classification (NCBI taxonomy): domain Eukaryota; kingdom Metazoa; phylum Chordata; class Mammalia; order Chiroptera; family Megadermatidae; genus Lyroderma; species Lyroderma lyra. Next base: position 19,115 of record PVJL010009249.1, read on the forward strand.
TCTTTCCTGAAACTTCTATGCCATTGACTTCCAAAACTTCATCATTAACAGCTAATAGTCCTGTGCTTTGAGCCAGACCTCCTGGGACAAGTCTGGATATAAAGATCCCTGGGACCTTCTCTAAGCCATGTGGTGTCACCCTGACACTGGAGCCATCCCGGATGTAGAATCCTAGGGGTTTCTCAGTGCCGTATTTGTAAAGACGAACCCTACGATGCGTTTCTGGGAGGATGTCCACATCTATAATAGAAGACACAGGTCTGAAGTCTTGGGGCATACTAATGACTATATGCGGTTTTTTTCTGTGGTTGTCAGGACGTAATACGTTGGTTAAAACATTCTTCTTCTTTGTTAGGGTGTCTGTACCAAAGGCACTGTAGTCTGCTTCTTCTGTTTAAAAATAAAATAAAATAAAATAATTATAGAAATTCTGTAAAAACATCCATTTATCTACAGTTGAATCTGTACAGAAAGGATAACTAAAATGTATCTGGTACACAGACACACTAGTTAAATGAACATTAGCTTATTCTGAGATGTTATATTAGAAAAAGCCACTAGGTGGCTCTCTCAAGTATCCATAACCATTACACAACATGAAGCATGAAATTCTGACAATTCTTACAAACACATTCTTAAACATTATTTTAAACAAGTTACTTAAATTGTACTTTTCCATCATTTGTTTAAAACACCTCCAATGTGCATGTTTACCAGTCACCTCAATGACATGAAAGGGAACACTTGATTCCCAAGGCAGATGGAGAGAACAGACTCAGATACCTGTATGAGAGGCTGGCTGAGCAGGTAACATATATTACGTGAAAACACAGTCAGATGAATGCATATCAAACACCAATGGACTCTGGTATTCTACAATTACACACTATCCCTGTGTTTCTGAGGGAGCACTTAATTTCATTTTTCCACTTTTGAAAGGCTAAAACAGATGTCACCCCAATAAGTATAACAATAAAAATAAACTTTAAAAAAAAGAAAGAAAGGGGCTGAGGTACAAGATTCAGCAGGGAGGTGAGACTGCAGGCTGGAGAGCCCCTGCCCCACTTAAGGGCACAGCTCTGCACACCGGGCAGGTTCCTTCTTGTGCTGCAGGGATCTGAGTGGTCAAACCCAAACACAGTCTGAGGGCGCTGTTTTTTAGGTCAAAATCTTCCCGTTTTTAAATGCTGATACCCAGTTAAACAACAACACACACTTGTTTGAGCTAAATAACATCTGGGGGTTGAAGTCATTCTTCAAGCCAACAATTCATAATCTCTGATGTAAATAAACTAAGGGAAAACAGGCTACCTAAAACCAGATATTCTTAAATCACATTGCTGAAGGAAGACAGTGTATAAACAAAACACCTTATCAGAGAATGAGAGGTAGAAAATGAAATGGAACTAATAGCAGGCACAAAAGTTGAAATCATGTTTCAAAAATAACTGGAAAAGGGATAAGCTAAAAACACAAAAGGCCCCAAAGAACTAGTTCAAAATCCCAGTCTCAGCTCCTATTGCAGATAATAGTACAATATCCCCATTTGTACTGGCCTTCTCTCCCTTGACTCTCACTCCCCCTTATTGGTAAGTATTATTATCTTTACAGACCAGGAAATTAAGGGTACAAAATAAGTTACAGAGGAAAGACAACCCAAGTTTCCTCACTAGGCCAACACCTCAGCACTCACATGCTGTGTCCACCATGTGTCTGAGTATGGAGAACTTCAGCATTCTTTTCTCATGCTACAGTCTTCAAAAGCTCGTTTCAGAGAAATGCACGAGACTAGGGGTCGTTTATATTTTGGCATCCCCCCCCGCCCCCCCGCCGCCTGAGGATAATTTTCTCTTTGGAAATAAATCCATTGACACAAGAATCTTTTTGGCAAAATTTGGCCAAAAATCTAACTATCATCTACTAAACGTGTTTTCTCAAAATTTTATAATTTGAAAACAATCAATTAAGAAAGCCTACATATTTATGTATAAGGGAAATTCCAGACCCTGCAGACTGAGAAGAAAATTAAGTTGCCTACATACCTATTCATGGGAAAACTGACAAAACCCCTCAAATCTGCATAATTTGGCACCACATCCAGACTCTGTTTGAATGCTCTCTGCTAAATTCTCCAAAGCAATATGCCCCAGTACAAAGGCTCCTTTGTTCTCCCATCTAGCTAATCAGTTTCTAGCCACTGGGAAAAGAAATATCTTGGCAGAAAACCAGGGTGCAGGGTGTTAGTTTAAAGTGTAAAGGTGAATGTCCACAAAGAATGGGAGTTCACTTTCTACCTGAGTATGTATATTAAAGCACTGAACTCAGAATGAGCCTGGGAAGTTTGGAAACTTGGTTCATAGCAACCTGCACTTGTATACACCCTGGCTTATGCAACAGTACATGACACAGGCTTCTAACAGCAAAACCTCCCTGATCCTGAGCCTGCCCCTCAGCTGACAATCTCCGTCCGCTAACTGGAATGGACAAGGATCCACCCAGAAGGCCGCTGAACAGTCAAATTCCCCACAGGCCCTCCCTCTGAACCTCCTACTCTTTAAACATTAATTCTGAAAAGCCTGGTTATCTCATTCCTTAGCTCAGAGAGAGTCCTAAGTTACAGATTTGGGGGGATGAGGGGAGTAAGGGTCCATTGGTGAGTGGCAGGCAGATACATACATAAGTAGAAGCCTATAGTGTATAAAAGCAAATCTGAAAAAAAACAAACAAACAAAAAAAAAAAAAACAACTTACATTAACAAACACCAGTAGCATCCCTGTACAGTAACAAAAACAGTAATAGTTCATTTAGAAATAGTTCATTTAGAGTCATCAAGAAAAGTTCAGATTATGATCTATTTGAAGTTTAGCAGAAAGAGGGAAGAATGAAATAATTTTTGAAATTGTTCTAATCCAAGGGTTGATGACCTTCTGTAAAGGGTTATATAGCAAATACAGGGTCCGGCAGAAGATAAAATATGGGTGGTTTAAAATATATTTCACAAATTATACTATGACATGCCTGCAGACTACAGTGTGTGCACACATGCTCTAGTTGGGCTGTGCACGCTACTTTTACATACAAAAAGGAAGTAAAGGGGCGTTATCTGAACCAGATCCTGTATTTTAGGTACTGCAGGTGACACAGTCTCTGTTGCAAAAGCAGCCATGGCAATCCATAAAGGAATAAGCATGGCTGTGTTCCAAGAAACCTTTATTTACAAAACAGCCAGCAAGCCTAGTTTGCCAACCCTCATTCTAATCCAAAATGGTTAAATGAAACAGATCTGGCAACTTTAAAAGGATTAAACATTCCTTAAAGCAACAGTCAAATTTTGCAGACCCCTTCTCTCCCCAGTATAACAAAAATCAACCACCCAATATTTAAGAAGCAGCTTGTAGGCGGCCAGGCATTGTGCTCTGTGCTGCAGACTCAGAGAACAGAAGTGATAAGGTGCTCACTTTCATGGTGCTTACTAAATGAGGAGCTGGAAATTAACAGCTTCAAGCAATTACAGTATTACAAAGCGCCAAAGAGCTGCGATGTACGCTGTGCTGGGGGAGCACGGAAATGGGAACCCAGCCTGGCTCACAGTGGGAGGCAAGGCGTCTCCAGGGAAGTGAGGTTCGTGTACGGAGGATGGACTAGAAGCCAGTAGCTAATCAGGTAGAGAGGAAGGAAAAACGTTCCAGGCACAGAATACAATGACTAGAGAGGAGCAGGATGGGGGTGGACGAAGGAATCCAACCTGCAGTACGGGCTGCTTGGCAATGGGGATGCATTCTGAATGCAGTCAGGTGATTCATCCTTGTGCGAACCTCATCGAGTGTGATCACAAACCTAGATGGCATAGCCTACTACACACCAAGCTATATGGCCTAGCCTGCTGCTCCTGGGCTACAAACCTGTACAACCAACGTGAGATTACATCAAACATAAGAGAAAATGATGCAATCAAGAGGCGCCAGAGGAGGGTGCTGCTGGTGTCAAGAGGACACTGTTTACGGCAAGCCATTTTTAGCAAGTAGAGAGAGTACACTCTAAAATAACCTAATAGTTATTTATTATCATAATCAGGTATTATGTACTGTACATAATCGTCTGTTCTACACTTTTATAGGACTGGCAGAGCAATAGGTTGGTTTATACCAGCATGACCAGAAATGTGAGTGGTGTGATGCGCCACAACGGAATTTTCCAGCTCCATTATAATCTTATGGGATCTCCTTCATGTAAGTGGTCTCTTTCACAGACAGAAGCCTCGTAATGTGGCTCATGACTGTAGTAAGATTAAAGGGTGGGTGGGGAGGGAGAAGGAGGAGGCCAGAGCCAAGTGAGAGGCAGCCAGGGGCCAGGCGGACAAACAGGGCCTCCAGGGGTTAGGAGTATGGACTTCAGCCAAAGGGCAACGGCAAGAAAACCAAGGACTCTGGTTGTTCTATGAAGCTCACTCTGGCTGTAAGCTGGAGAATCGACCTGAGGGGAAGGCAGGAGGCCACTGCAGTGACTTAGGATGGTAGCTGGCCTGGAGCAGAGGCGGTGGAGATGGGGAAATACACTTGAAAATCAATGAGAACACAGTTTTAATAGGCTGGTGACTGAAAACTAGGTATGTGTCAAAAGTGGCTCCCAGGTTTCTCTCATGAGAACTAGTATCATGTTCTGAGATGTTACTCCACAATTTCTTCCTTTCATTTTAACTTTTTGTTAAACTATTTTTTTTATAATTTACTATTAAAACATCTATGCCTTAGACCATTTCTAAATTAAACCCTGATTCATTAAAATACAACCTTACAATACATTTACAAAATACTGTCCACTGCATGGTGAAGCTCTAAGAGATGATTTAGGTGCCTGCCCAGTGACAGGTGTTTGGGCCATGAGGCCACGTCTTTGTACAAAGATGTTTAAAGCAAGGCCCTTCCAGGGTTTCCAACAAACTCTTTTGAAGAAATCCAGGATGTAAACATACTTGTCTACGTCATACACAAATAGATGGTGATACAGCAGAAACTCTGTAGATATCTGGATCAGACCCAGCCAGTGCATATCAACAGACCCCAGACCTGGCTGATCATCACAACTGCCTGGGAAGGTTTTTAAAATAATACATTTCCTTGGCTGTATTCCAAACTTACAGAAATGACTTATTTTTTTAAACACACATTTAAATATTTTCCAATATTGTTTACTGCACAATAACCTAAACAAGAGAAGGAAAATTCTACTCTGTACCTTACCTTTTCTCCTCCCTCCCCCAAATGAATGAGGATACTCTCAAATCCAAAGGGAATGGAGTTGTCAAAAGACCCGCAAACCAATCCTCTTTGTGAAAAAAATTTTAAGGTATCAGGTTTTTTGTTTTGTTTTTACTTCCACGATAAGAGCCCTAGAGGGGAGTTCCTGGTGGTGTAGTGGCTAAGGCTTCGGTGCTGTCAACGCTGTGGCCTGGGTTCGATTCCCAGCCAGGGAACTACCCACACACACAACACACACACACGCCCTAGAAACAGAGTATGGGGTTTTTCTTCTCACAAAAAAATGATTATAAAACATAGAACTTTTCATCACTGTCTTCGAGTTGATGCTATAAAGTCGTTTATGTATTCAACGGTGAGCTTTCACGCCAAAGAAACTTTATTTAGTAGTGTATCAGATTTTAAAAGATCACATGGCTTTAAAATTTTAAGTGATTTTGAAAACTGTTTTCAAAAAATCACTTGGTGCTGTATTAAGTGTAACTGCTGCCCAACAAGCCAAGAAAACAGAAAATGTGCTGCAATTAAGCAGTAAGAGGTTAATTATACTAAATGTCATGTTTTATATTAATTTCCTGAATTTAGTGTCCATTGAAGTTCACATGAAATCAGCTTCCTCCTTAAGCATCTGCTGAGCTTTAGGAGAAAAAAGTATCCCTCTGAACCTGAGGGCACTGTCTAAGTCTCTCAGACAGACAACAAGCAAGTGAACTCACACTGCAGTGAGCTCACACCAGGCCTTCCGAGGGTGGCCCACCTGCTAATGGTGGGGTGGCCCACCTGCTAATGGTGGGGAGGCGTGCTTTCGGCAGGGTGGTCAGAAGACACCCCTCTGAGACCATTACTTGAGCTAAGCTCTGGGGCTTGAGGAGGCAGCCAAGGAAAGAGCTGGAGGGAAAGCTTGCTCAGGAGAGGAAAAGGCCAGCACGAAAGCAGACACAGCAACCCAGTCTGAGGAGCAGAAGAAAGCTGTGTGCTTGGCCGCCACGAGGGACGGGTCCTCACCAGGAAGGCGTGCACTCTGAACACAAGCAAAGCCAGCAGAGTGTTTACAGCAGGAATCAACCGACCAACTTCACGTTCATTTTTTGCTTCAGTCAAATTTGTATAAATTTACGTTTTTAACAACAAAAATTTGCTATTGAATGGACCGCCTATGTTTAAGCCAAACTCTGTGGGACATTAACTGTATTGGATGTTTACCTCTACGACACAGAAAACTTTTGTTTGCATACATATATATTTAAAAAGAAAACAGCAGAAGATAACCACCCTTAAAAGATGTTAGGCTTAATCCCATGACCATGTAAGTGTTACATTCCAGTAACAAAACAGGTGGTGGGTTACTCCAACTCCTATAACCTTTCTAAGGAAGGAGATAATTTTGTCAGATGGCAGTAGTTTAAAAATAGTCATTCTACACTTGAATACACATTCCAAAGGACAACTAAATTTTTAATGAGAATTACAACTGCCAACAAGAGAGGCCTACTATTTAACTGTAATGATTTAAATTATTCTGCTTAACAAATGCTCCCCCACCTGCAGCTCTCTCTTCTCAGCCTTCCACAGCTTTCCACCGCCTACCCTGGTCTCATCTCCGCGAGCCCTAAGGTCTACTGAAGGTTTCAACTCTCTGACTAGCCTCCAGATTTCTATCCCAAGCTCTAGTGTACCATTTCCAATTTCCTACACGACAGGGTTGAAACTCACCAGTCAGATAAACTTTTTTGTCCTAAAACAATATTTCCTTTCCAAGTCAATCCTTCCAAATTCTGCTTGTTTATGGCACTGCCTCAGCATCAGGCTCCAACCCCAAAGCTCTGCTGGACAATTCTTCAATCCTGTGCCACCCAGCAGAGAGCGTAGTAACTGTCAAATACCTGCCTGTGTTCTCCACTCAGCCTTCCTCCCCCACCTCCCCTCCATCTTCACCACCTGCTCCTCGCTCTCTCCTCCACTGCGGTCCTCTCCAGGTCATCCCAACTCTCCAGTTCAGCCAAATTAATCTTTCTGAAGTAATACTCTAATTGTACCACACCCGCTATCTACAAAATCCATATCCGGAGTCTCTGGGAAAACTGTGTATCTGTCAGTACTTTATAGTCAAGTGATACAGACAGCAGTTACCCTTGGAAGTTTATTTTGTTGGTTGACTTTAGATCCTCCAAACCCAGAAAAGCAAAGATACATAATCAGCAGAATTTTAAAGCCCTGGGAGTGGCCCAATGCTTATTAACTGATTGGTAAGAAAGTTTCATCCTCAAGGGTAATCCCTTCCCATTCACTCAGACTACTTTCCAAACAGGGTCCAGCTTTAATTAGCCCACCAATGCTGGGGCCTGCTCCTCTCCTGCTGGCTTGCTAACCCTCTTTATTTACCAAAGACAAAGGAGCGAAAGACACACACCATGCCCACCTGCAGACAAACAGACGCACACGAAGGATGTCTCAAAGTTAAACAAAAATATTAAGACTCAAAGTACACTTGACAATGCTTGCCATTTAGAGCAGTTATTTCAAATGATCTTTTGCAAGACTAATATCAATGTTTACATTCCTCCAAAATAATTTTCCAGAAAATTAACTAATTTTATTTCTGTGAAAAATATCCTAAAAAAGAAAAAGAAAGGAAAAAAAGAAAACATTTACTGCCTGCCTGCTTACTACATGCCAGGGCACTGCAGTTAGCTCATTTACTCTTCCTAGTAATCCTGTGAGATATATGCTCAATCTATAGAAAAGGGAATTGAGATCCAGGAAGGATAAGTAACTTTCTTTCAGGTATCTATTAAGTAGTAAGTACAGCACTTGAAAGTTGGTTGCCACAAAAATACTGGAATGTTGTCTCGGACTTCAAAGTCATACTCTTTCTACCATATCTTTCTGAATGGATTCAATAAATTCCTAATTTCTATTAAAAAAAATCTAAGAGGGTTAAAATTAAATTAAAAATACAAAGTTTCTAAAGTACACTTAGTGAAGTGTAAAGATAATCATTAAGTCAACAACATCACAAATGTTGTAAACCCACTTTGTAGTTAATATGGTAAGGAGATTCACACCAAATATCTGTTCATTAATTTTGTGGCAAAGTTTGTGTATCCTATCAATGAGGAAAATAGACTTCTGTTTCTAAAACAATTTTTGTAAACAGTGGTACTTACCCTTTTTTTGTATAAAAATTCTAAGCAGTGGATTGGCCGTTGAAACAGCTTTGTGATAATTATCATCGTTATTTATAGGCAGTAGGTCTCCGTGGATGTCTGCATAGCCTACTAAAACATCAACATTGGGTATCTTATGAACATGCTGCAATAATCCATAAAACTCCTCAAATTTTCCAGGTTTTGATCTTTCCAGTGAAAACCGACGAAATTCTGCTCCAAACTATAAATACAATAAACATATTAATTAAAAAAAAATAACGGGACTGAATTTTAAAATGCATGCCATAGAAAAATTAACAGGCCTATTATTTCCCTTAATATAAAGACAGTTACAGTGACACTGTCTATCCTCAGCAACCTCATCTGGGGACAGAACAGCATAAGAAAGGTGCAGGAATGTGCCTTCTCACTGCCGCATCTCTGAAGGGCATCCCTTCAAGAGATGCAAGTTCAACTCAATCCCTGGGGTAGCCAGGTCTCCCTGGGGACTAGGGTCCTGCATAGTGACTCAGCTCAAACCCTGTCTGGAGCCTGGATCTTGACAGCAGTACTCTCCTCTCTCAGGCAACATGATAACAAGATGGGTCCAACTCCTTATTTTGAATGTTAGCTAAGAGCATCTAAGTGTCTTTCCCGTGGAAAGAATTAGGATTTCATAGAAAATGGCAAGAATGAACAGAAACATAATGCAAAAAGGACTTTGAGCTTCCTGGCATTAAGGTCTGATACAAATGGAAGTATATCACGTAAAAAATAGGTCTAGAGATAAGAAGCACCTTTCCTGTTACTACTGTAAAAAAGATTTATGAATACATCAAGTATGTGTATGTCCTACAACTATCCAATTAACGCAACAAGTGTTCATGTGCTTGGCACAGTGCTAGCCCTAGGGACTGAAAGGCTCAGGCCTGTAAGAGCTCACCAATTAGAGGATAAAGAAAATAATTACATCAGAGAGATATTAAGGAATCACACAAAGAGAGAATATCAATATTTATCTTCACAATTCTGATTCTCAGGTCTGCTTCCCTACCCTAGAATCACACCTTTGCTCTCCAAATGTCAAATTATTAAAGTGGCGCTTACTAAGGCCTGGCTTCATCTAGTCCAGGAAAAATAAGATCTATGTGACTTACTATGGGACTAGAATGACATTTCCCCAAATGTGGAAACATAAGAAAGGTTATTCAGACTTCCTCAAAAATGTGTACCAGCTACATAACTTTGGGAAATGCTATGTAACTACAATCACACTCTTGGGAATCACTGTGGACACCAGATATTAAAAGCTCAGTTAAGTCCTATAACTGATTAAAAAAAAAAAATTAAACAAATGTTTGCCAAATGTTTGACCACTGAACTCTTTGTCCCCTCAATCTAGTATTAGTACCAATAAGGAAGTCTTAAGCATCACGCAGAGAAAAGTCCCTATCAGAATAATATGAGGTCACAAATGTGTTAATTCATTTTCCCAAGGACCCTATGGGATATCTAGAGTCACAGCTTTTTCTATAAGAAGTTCATCTGCCTTGCTTATACCCACGCTACTCACTAGTTTTAAATCAAAATAAAAACTCCCTAAAACTACCTCTTACCTCCAATAAATAATTAAAAGTTTCCAAAATACATTCCTGAATCATAAACATTAACATTTGTCAAGAAAATAAGGTGACTCACACCTAAAGCTCTCAAAAAGTTTAGTCACACCTTCTCATTTCAAAGTCAATAAAAACTCAGGCACACCCTCCATATCAGAGTTAGCCTTATGATGTTATCAAAAGCCATAGTTTCTCCTCCATTTTCTTTATTCTACCACAACACAAAGTTCCTAGTGCTTTCGGATTCATCCCAGGGCTTACCGCTTCCTGATAGATATGAATGGGAGCAACATCTACTAATTGAACATTTTAGGGCTTCAGTGTTTTTCCTAAAGCTTTTGTATGAAAATTCATTGCTCAACATTTTTTTCTCTTGCTTAAATGTTATGATAAAAACAATGGAAAACTGTATGGCTTCACAGTAGATGTGCCCTTTTGCAAATGTTAGCAGAAAAAAAAATAGAGAAATTGTTAGGCTTCTTGCATCAAAACAATAGGATTAAGAGAACTATTTACTACATGAAGAAAAATACTAAGAGAAAAAATGAAGACCAATCAACAAGTATTCACTATCGTGAACCACTTACAACTTTTTAAGCCTGGTCTACTTTTTCATGGCCACCCAGAATGTGAATAAACACTGTTCTCCTAGCATCTGTTGGTACATTCTAGAAATGCAAACTTAATTTCAATATTCTGTTTGTCCATGAATAATAATTAGGAAACGTACAGCTCAAAGACTGTTCCAAGGTTATTAAAGGACACCACCTTGATTACTGATTAAGAACTTTCCCAATTCTGGAGGAACAGGAAGATAAGTAAGTTACCAAAGAAAAGTCACAGGGTAGCTGGTATCACAATTTAACTATAGTTATATCTGCATTATCCATTACTTTATTGATATCATTTTTCCCTTCCATGATGAGCAAAGATAATAAAGTTGACACTCTTTTCTATGCAGAAGAGATCCTGAAATGTGGATGTGCATATCACTTAGCTGTGGTTACAACCCAACCTCTTAGTGATCAGTTTTGTAAACAGCTGTGATAGCATTAAAGCAGTGAAAAAGGAAATACTCTTTCAAGCATCTTTCCAAATAATTTTTAAATGGTGAAGATGACAAGTGTTTTATTTAACCCATTAAAAATAAATGTATCAACAATACATATCTGAAACACAAGGCGTCACAGACACACTAGAAATAGTATCTATACTGTGCCTATTTATCAACAGCTAGAACAATCCCTCATTCCCTGCAGGTTTGCAGGATGCCTGATTCTATTTAAGAGACAGGGTTCAGGAACAGTGCAATATGGCAGGTCAAATATATAACACATAGTTTAGACATAAGTATGGGAAGTCAGTTGACAGAAGGACAGAAAGCCTGAAATTCCAGTCTCCAAGTGCTCCAGGTTTCCTAGTCTGAGACATAAATGACTATCTGATTGTATTTATCAGTGTACCTAGAATTCCTACTCATTTCCCCCATGATTAAAAAAAATTCCTGACTTGCTACCAAGACTAGGGCTATAGACTGAATTTTAAGATCATGCAATATCATACTTTTTCTTTTCTTAACCCCAACTCCTACAAAACCAAACCAGATTTATACCAGAAATGTCATGAGAAGGTTCAACTGTTAGGCATGAGCCACTACCATGACTATAGTGCTAGAGGAAAAGTTCTCTATATTTTGAGTCCTCGTAATCCTCAATTCAAGCATGTCACTTCAATTTGTTATGACAGTTCCATGGAGAACACAAGGGAAGAGCATATTCCTTAAATTGCTCTAATTACATTTCTATTCCTATTAAACAGAATGGCTTCTGAAACTTGTGCCTATCCTGCTACAAGTCGCAGATAACATTTTAAAATGATGTTAAAAATGAATGTCGGTATTCCTGATGTGATGATCTCACAACAACTTACAGAACTTTGCTTATCAAAGTTAGATGATAAAAACCATTCTACTCACAAGCTCCATGGAGCTTTCCTTAGCCCACCTGACTCAAAATCACTCCTTGAGTTTGCATTCTAAGTAGTCTTACATTTACTATGTTTCGTATTTGAAGATGATATGCATTTACTTTTCTCCTGCGCTTTTATGTATTTTGGCCTTCCCACCAATATTTTAAATGTTCTCAGGGCCCAGCCAGTGTTGTCTTTTGTATTTTATAAAGCCTAAAAGTTACCCTGTAAAATGGCTTTAAGATTTTGTCTTAAAAGCAGAGCTTGGGAAGTCATAACCTTTCTAAGCCTCCGTCTTCTCAGAGAATTAGACTCGATTAGCTAAGCTCCTCCTTTTGGCTCTTCAATTCATGAACTACTTGCTGAAAATGTTCCTGAAGCTGCCGATCACCTCCAAATTCCAGCTGAAAACCTCCTTTGGAAAGCATTCCCTAACTAATCCCTGTAAGACTACCGTGCACAGGGACCCGTGCAATTCAAGAATGCAATAGCTACGGAGGTAAATATCACCAGATTGGCATACTATTGGTCAAGAGTGAAAACACTTGATGTGAGAAGGTACCATGATGGAATGAAGAGAGCATCCAAACTCAAACTGTAAAGTGCTATTCAAACGAAAGGTGATAGTGTAATTTTGTAGATAAAATGCATACCAAAGTTAGTGCTAGAAAAACCCTAGCAAGAAGCAAAGCTAACTTTCAAAGGGCTGGGTTCTCTCCGTCACCACACGATGCACCCCTGAACCACAAAAAGGGGTTCCAAAATACCTTTTACTCAAGGCAGGAGAAAGAAACTCCCCCAAACCTTTGGAAACGACGCTGCGCTCAAACGCCTTGGCTGTACCTTGGCCATTACTCCCATCCTTGAACAGAATGAGATTTAAGGAATGAGATAAAGCGCTCCACTGGGCTTTTCCTTACCTGGGCCAGGAGCAGACACAAGGCCCCCACCTTCCTCCTCTCCCTTCGCAGCAAGCTTATTATCCACAATCTCCCGCCTCCAAATCCCACTACCGTCCCCACAGCGTCCTAGACCCCGGGGCAGCGCCTCAGGCCGTCCCTGGCCAGCCCCAGGCCCCAGACCCCATCGGGACGGCCGCTCCGCCCAGCCCGGGCCCCGCGCACCTTGCTCTTCACTTCCATGGTGCTCAGGCAGCCGCTGCCTGCTCCGTGCCGGTGGCTGCGGTTCATGCTGAGGCCGGGCCCCGCGGCGGCCTCCTCCAGCCGGGCTGCCCCCCGGGAGCGCGGGGCGAGTGTTTGGCCGGCCTGCTCTGGACGCGGCTGCGGCCCGGGGGCCTTCTTACAGGCACCTGCAGACGGGCGGCCGCGCCTCGGATCTCCGCGCAGAGCTCCGCTCCGCTGGCTCCTCACACGGCAAGACCGAGGGTCGGACTGGCAGCGCGGCGGGCGGGGACGTGACTCCCTCCCTCCCGGCCTCGGCGGTAGCCGCGACGGCGGAGGAGGAGGGGGCGGAGCAGAGGCGACGGGCGCCGCAGCCTCGCTCTCGGCCCCCTCCACCGCGTACCCGCGCGCGCGCGCACCCGAGCCGGGCAGGAGCCGCGGCGCGTGCGCGCGCTCACCTGCAGTCTCCTTAGAAGCGTCGGCGGCTGGCGCTCCGCCCACACCCAATAGGAAGCGCGCACCTGCGCCTGTGGCGCCAACCAATCGACACACGTCTCGCCTAGCGCTTGGGCGGACCGCCTTCTAGAAAATCCCGCCCACCTCTGCGCGATTGGTCTCGCGCTTTGAAGGAGGGGCGGGATCACCTGAAGCCGTGGGCTTCTGTGACCGAGCAGGAGAGATGGAAAGCGCATGCGCGAGCTCTGCAGTTTCCGCCCCGAGAAGGCCAGCCGGAAGCGCGAGCGCACCTGGAGATGAGCAAGGGAGGGTGGGCTTTCTGCGCACGCGCGGCCGCGCGCCTGGTTGCCTGGGTCCCGTCTAGAGCGGGAACCTCGCTGGGTATTGGAATGTGCGGCCAGGCGCGTGAAGCTGCTGGGCTCCGCTGTCCTCTTCCTCGCTTTCACTTTGGGATGCTGCAGCCTGAAACAACTCTCCTCTGTCACCCATTTGCGTCGTTTAGGTGTCAGGCTGCGACTCTGCAAAATTCAAGTTTTCCCGCTTCTACACCTGTTACTGAGGGACAACCTCAGGGCTCTTCTGGCATGATTTTGTCGGTAGATTGTCTCTGCAGTCCGGCAGAGCTCAAGAGTTGAGTGGACGCTAGGATGTAGGGAAAGTGGGCTGAGGCCTGGGATCGCTTCTCACAGGCCTTGCTTCCCTGAGGATTTCTCCTAGAGTGGGCCCTGGTTCAGGGATTCCTTGTCTCCTTTTTAATTTCTGAAGTCTTCCTCACCCTCCACCAATACAGCCTCTGGATTGTGTTTGTCAGTGAAGGAGTTGTGTCTCTGATGTCAGAAGACTGAATCTTCTCTAAATGCCCCAGAACCGGGTTCTCCTCCCAAGGACCCTGTTTAGCATTGGCCATGTTGGGAAGGTGAGATGGAGACCCCCTCAAGTGTCCCCACACACCTGCAGAAGGGCTCAGCCATGGGACTCCTGCTCAACAAAGAGCTGTTGAACCCTCCCGGGAGCCAGCCTGCGGGTGGAGTTCCTAACTGGAGCTGGCCAGGAGAGCCGGTTAGGGTGCTTCATTGCGCCTGAGTCCTTAGGGCCTTTCCTCACTCATCTCAGCCCCACCCCCCAACACCTTGCAGGCCTTCTACCCAGCACCTGTGACAAGTTCCAGCTTTCCCATGTTTCTTGTCAGTAATCCATCTGTGCCCTAGAGGGAAAGCTCTAAGAAGGCAGGGACACCTCCTCCGCTTTGCTCATTATTGAGCATGAGGCACTGGTACCTGACTCCCGGTAGGTACTCAGATGTGTCTTTGCTGGGTGTTGGAGCTGAGGGAGTGTGGTTTCTCCATGCTAACTTGGCCCCGCCTGGCTTCCAAGGTGAGAAGCCCATCTTTCCCCCTGAGGAGTTCAAGTCAACATACGCTTGTGGGGAAATTAAGTTTTTTCTGGTCATTTTGGGTGGCATCCTAAGGTTAATAATACATGTAATAAAGCTGCCTTCTCCACTCCTTGTTCACAAGCACCTGCTATGGGGCTCAAGTGGAGCTGGAGATGAAGTGTGGTCCTGTGATGGGGTGATGTAACACTTCAGTCTCAAGACCCCTTAAGACTCTTAAAAATTTTGGAGGGCCCTCAACTATTTTGTTAGGTCTTTCAATAGTCATCATTTAGAATTAAAACTGAGAAATGTTTAAAACACAAGAATACACAAGCATACATTCCAGTAGTTATCAGGGTGATGATATCATCACATGCCATATCCCTTCTAGAAAACTCCATTGTAAACCTGTGAGACAAGGAAGGTGAGAGGAGCAAGTAACATCTTAATATTGTGAAAATAGTTTTGACTTTGAGAGTCCCCTAAAAAGATCCCAGGCACCCCACTGTGAGAATTGCTGACTAGAAAACCTTAGGGAACTGTATTCTCAGCTGCCACCCTCCTCTCCCTGGTGACCAGGGTCAAACCCTGGGAACAAGGGCCCCAGTTTTCTGTGAGCGAGCCTTGAGCGGTTGAGCTTTATTACTGCTATCGGTACTGATTTATCAGGCCCTTTTAAAAAGGAAGTTTGTGGGTGCCAACACACCTGCGTGGGCCCTGCATTCCTGGAGGTGTCGTCACATCCTCTCTCCCCACCCCCGGGTGTGGCATCTCTCTTGACTTGGACTTTTCTTTCTAGAAGGGAGGGCCAGGCCAGAGCTTCCTGGATCTCCTGAGCGGAATTTGGTCTGAAGCCTGCTTCCCAAGTATGCCTGGGCCGTGTAAGGAAGGAATGTGGGAAATAGTTTGAATTTGATAAAGGTGCCGTGGAGGAGGGGAACCCTTTCATTCCAAGAACTCTTCTGGCCAGTTTGTTTGCAGGGCCTGAATTTCAGCCTTTCTTGAGAAGCCTGCAGCCCAGAGAAAAGCCCAGAGAAGGGTTTATGTTCCAGTCTCTTTGGTTTGAAGACTGAATCCTAATCTCATTTCTCTGTGTCATTCCTCCCCACCCCCAAATCCTCAAGCTAAAGCTGATCAAGACCTACGTGTGGAATGAAAAGCTAGTCCCCATGCCCGGGAGAATTAATCCATACTCAGTGAGTTAGGGAGACAAGGAGGGTGCCTGTATGACGCGGACTCTATAAAATTATAGGTTGACAAAATCATTAGTCGGGAACTGGCTGCCACTGATGGCCATCACACCCAGACACTCTCAGATCTCTCCAGCCCATCTCCTCCACCCTCTGAAAGAAGCTGGCGAGGGCTCTATTTCTGCTTTAGCCTCCTATTCAACATGCTCTGTTTTTAAGTTCTTCTATGACTTCACGCACTGTTGTGTTCATCTGCAATCTCCCGTGAAGAGTTTGTAATTTTCCATGATTAGTTTTATGGATTCATGTCATGCATAATTACACTTTTTTTCTTTCCTTCTTCTTCCAACTCTTAGGGAAAAAAAAGAGGTGGCAAGAAGTCATATACTATAATGGTGGTGGGATTATTTTTTTCAAGAAGTTTCTCTTGTCAGCTCTTTTTCTCCTTGATTGTTCAAGTTCCAGTTTTGATGGAGCTGGTTAATAATTCTTTGAGAAAGAGTTGAAGGGTATATTTATGAATCTCAGACTACTCACCAAAGCATTTTAAGCTTTTTAGCAGAGGTGGAATTATGTCACATGATCTGTTTTCTGGTTAATAGCTTAATAACACTTTAGTACTTTGTGTGGGGGCGGGTTGGGGGTGCTCATAGCTCCTCAAACCAATGAATTATCTCCTGTCGTCTTTCAGAAGCTAGGGGTGGGAGCGGGCTGGGAGAGAAGACAGGGACACAAATATATGTGATGGAAAGAGAACCGACTCTGGGTGATGAACAACATAACAACACATAGATGATATAGAATTGTACACCTGGGACCAATGTAATTTTTACTAAGTAATGTCACCCCAATAAATTTAACAATAAAAAAATTGCATAAATTCGGGATGGAAAAACATTCGAGATTTTGGCCAATTTGGGGTTGACTTGTGGACTGTGTTATTGTCCCTTTTAGTTTTCAGAGGTGATGGTAGTATTCTCCAACAGTGTGAGGAGGTTTTGCCTCAAAGTTTTCAGTGAAGATATTCTTTGTATATGATTAAAGCTGTCCCCAAAAAAAAAAAAAAAGAAAGAAAGAAAAAGAAATCAAGTTGACAATGCACTGTAGAATTGTATGCCTGAAACCTACGTAATCCTTGCTAACAGATGTCACCCCAATAAGTCTAACAATAAAAATTAATTAAAAAAAAAAAAAAAAGAAGCTTGGTGCCCTGTAAGGTCGAAACCACTTCTGTGGGGGACATTGTGTACCAGGCCCTGTGCATGAGCCCTGCCCTTGAGGAGTTTGCTTTCTGGCCTTTTTCCTCTCTGGGCCTCAATTTCTCCACCTGTAACTGCAGGCGCAGGAATGAGGTCTTCCCCACCACCCTCCCAGCGCTAACTCTCCGCGGCACCCGGGGGATAATGCGGACTGACCATTACTTCAGCGTCATCAGGGGTGAGCTGCAGGGAAACAGGTCATCTTCCCGTCACCAGCTAAAAGATTCCAGTGCCTGGGAGGTGTTGGTGAGAACGATGATAACTACCATCTGTGAGGGTCCTACCAGGTGCCAGGAACTGTGCTAACCTTTCCCAAGGATTATCTTATTTACTTTTAAGGAGCAGCATGAAAGAGCTTTATATGGGGAAGTACTCAGATTTTAGTATTTTTAAAGTGAGATGTTAATGTGAGCCTTGCTCTGCTCCATGCTGGCAGAGTGACCTTGACCCTCTTCCCTTAACAGCTCAGAGCCTCAGATTTCTTACTCTGTAAAAGGAGATGGTAGTACCCACCTCATGACATTGTTGCTGGGATCACATGAGAAACTATACATGAAACCACTCTACAAACCATCAAGTGTGGTGTGAATATTAATGGTTATTATTTAGCAAAAAGTACTGCCTATGAAAACCTTGAAAAAATTCCTTGGAAAAAAACAAGAATGTTTAGTAAACCACTCTTTTTGTTTTCACACAGGGCAACTATTGATTGGATATCTTTTAGTTAGGAGACCAAGAGACAGCCTGGAGTAGTCATTGAAAACATGACTTGAGCCAGATGCTTACATTCAAATCCTGCCTCTGCCGTTTCTTAGCTGGGTGACCTTGGGCATGTTTTTAACTTCTCTGAGCCTTGGTTTCTGCATCTGTAAAATGGGGATAAAAGAGAATTAATTGTCTCAATTCATGTACAAAGCACTTAGAATAGGGCCCGACACAGTCAGGATTCCATAAATGTTACTTTTTATTTATTTATTTATTTATTACTTTTTATTATCATTATTACTCATTATTCTTTAAGATTTTTATTGAAATATAGCTAACATACAATATTATATTAGTTTCAGGTGGTCACAATAATTAGTCAACATTTATATACCTAAAGAAGTGATCACCGTGATAAGACCAGTAACCATCTGACACAGTTCAATGCTATCACAATATTATTGACTATATTCCCTATGCTGTGCATTACACTCCCATGATGTTTTATACCTGGAAATTTAAACCTCTTATTCCCCTTTACCTCCCCACTCTCTTAATTTTTTTTTTTTATTATTACTTTTTTTTTTTTTCTAATGTGGGTAGTTCCCTGGCTGGGAAACAAACCCAGGCTGCAGTGTTGAAAGCGCCAAAGCCTTAGCCACTATACCACCAGGGAACTCCCTTAATTTTTTAATTACTGTTGACATTCAATATTATTGTATATTGAGTTCAGGTAATACAGTATAGTGGTTAAACATTTATATCATTTAAGAAGCGATTCCCCCAACCAGCCTAGTACCCACCTGGCATTATACATACGTATTACTATATTATTGACTATATTCCCTATACTTTATATCCCCATGACTATTTTATAATTACCAATTTGTGTTTCTTAATCCCTTCACCTTTTTCACCCTTGCCCCGAAACTCCTCCCATCTATCACCCAATAAATCTAGTCCCCATCTGACACCGTACACGGTTACTACAATGTTACTGACTACATTCCTTATGCTATATCCTACATCCCCGTGACCACTGTGGGATACCCAATTTGTACTTCCTAGTCCCTTCCCCTTTTTCACCCACCCCTCAACCCACCTCCCATTTGGCAACCATCAAAATGTTCTCTGTATCTATGAGTTTGTTTCTGTTTTGTCTGTTTTGTTCTTTGGATTCCAGAGATGAGTGAAATCACATTGCATCTGTCTTTCTCTAACGCTCAACAACACAGACCCCTCCGGGTCCATCCATGCCACCGCAGATGGCAAGAACCCATTGCCATCCATGGCCGAGCAATATTCCATTGTATTTATGTACCACCTCCTCTCCATCCATTCATCCCTTGATGGACACTCATCTTGGCCACTGTGAACAATGCCTCAATGAACATACGGATACATTCGTCCCTTCGAAGTAGCATTTTGGATTTCTTCAGATAAATACTCTGAAGTGGGATTACTGGGTCCTTCTTTGTCTCTTGTTATAGCCTTTCTTTTAAAGTCTGTTTTGTCTGGTATAAGTATTGCTACCCCAGCTTCTTTTTTGTCCTCATTTTCATGAAATATCTTTTTCCATCCCTTTACTTTCAGTCTGTGTCATGTCTTTTGATTTGAAGTGAGTCTCACATAGGCAGCATAGGGTCTTGTTTTCTTATCCATTCAGCCACCCTGTCTTTTGATTGGAGCATTTAATCCATTTACACTGAAAGTAATTGTTGAGAGATATGTAGTTATTGCCATCTTATTATTCATCTTTTTTATCTTTTTTTTTTTTTTTTTTGTCTTAAGGAAGTCCCTCTAAGAGTCCTTGTAATACTGGTTTGGTGATGATGAGCTTCTTTAGCTTTTTCTTATCTGGGAAGCTCTCTCTTTATCTGTCCTTTGATTCTAAATGATAGCCTTGCTGGGTAATCTTCATTGTAGGTCCTTGATTTTCATCACTTTGAATATTTCATGCCAATTCCTTCCGGCCTGCTAAGTTTCTGTTGAGAAATCAGCTGACAGTCTCTTGGGAGCTCCCTTTTAGGTAACTAACTGTTTTTCTCTTGCTTTTAAGATTCTCTCTTTGCCTTTAACCTTTGTCATTTTAATTATGGTGTGTCTTGGTGTGGGCCTCTTTGGGTTCATCTTGTTTGGGACTCTCTGTGCTTCCTACATTTTCTATCTTTTTTTTTTTTCTTTTTCCTAGGTTTTCATATTTATTTCCTTTGCCAGGTTAGGGAAGTTTTTAGTGATTATTTCTTCAAATAGGTTTTCAATTCTTTGCTCTCTCTCTTCTCCTTCTAGTATCTCTAAGATGAGAATGTTTATACACTTGATGTCCACGATACTCTTTTTTTGTTTTATTCTTTTTTTTATTTACTGTTATGTTTGGGTGTTTTCTGCTACTTTATCTTCTAAATCACTGATTGATCCTCTGCTTTATCTAATCTACTGTTGATTCCCTCTAATGGATTCTTCATTTCAGTGACTGCATTCTTTATTTTTGACTGGTTCTTTTTTTATGTTTTCTATTTCCATTTTTATGTTCCCATCTCTTTGTTGAAGTTCTCCCTGAGATCATTGAGCATCCTTATAACCAGTGTTTTGAACTCTGCATCTGTAAATTCCTTGTCTCCATTTTATTTAATTCTTTTTCTGGAGCTTTGTTCTGTTCTTTTATTTGAAACATGTTTCTATCTCTCCCCATTTTGGCTGGCTTCCCATGTTTATTTCTATATATTAGGTAAGGCTGCTATGTCTCCCAGTCTTACAGAGTGACCTTATGTAATAGGGTCTTGTGGGCCTCAGTAGCAGAGTCTTCCTTGTTACCTGAGCTGGGTACTCCAGGAGTGTCCCTTTTCTAGGTTGTGTGAGCCCTCCTATTGTAGTTGAGCCTTGGTTGCTGTCTGCACATCAGTAGGAGGGATTGGTCATTGGGCTGATTGGTTGTGAGAAATGGCTGTGACTATAATGGAGGAACTGTTGTCCAGGGGCTAACCTTTCAGAGCATGATTCACTTCAGCTGGGCTCTGGTGCCTGCCCGGTCTGCTCTTTGGGGGTCTCATCCTTGGAAGGGTCAGTTGAAGCTCCAGCATAGTCCAAAGTTGGCCACCAGATATGCCAGCCACAGGGCTTCTTGTGAGGGGCCCCACTGCAGGCCAAGTTCAGTTGCAGTCTTTGCCCTGCCCAGGGCCACCTGGCATGAGCCACAAAGTAATCTGCAGATAGCCACCACTTGTGCCGGGCTTGGAGGTGACTCGAGAGGCAAAGCTGCAAACTGAGGCTGGATGTCGCTAGTGTCACTCTGTCAAAGCCAGATGCTGCTTAGAAAAGTTCACAGCATGAACCAAGATAAGCTGTTTATATGAAAAAGCCACTGGAAATGGCTTGGGTGTGCCTGAAAGTTGGGTGGGGTAGGGTCTCAGTGAATCGCTAGGGTGGGACAGGTAAAAGATGATAGCCAGGTTGATGGAGCCTCAGATATGCTACTCTGCTGTGTCTTCATGCTGGGAGGGCACAACAAACAAGGGCTTCCACCAGATCCTCCACCCTAGAGAAAACTTCCCTCCAGCCCTCACCCTGAAGCCAGACAATTCAGTTCCTTCCGGTATGTCCCTGGAGACTTTCTAGCTGCTGCCTAGTGCTGAAGCTCAGAGTGAGTGAATCAGTGAGTAAGTCTGTGCAGAGGCCCTTTAAGAGGAGTGCCTGAAACTGCAGCTGCCTTCATCTCACTCAGCCACAATCTCTGCTGGTTTTCACAGCCAGGAGTTATGGGGACTTCTCTCTCCAGCACTGGAATCCTGGACTGGGGGTCCTGGGGTGGGGCTGGGGCCCCTTGTTCTTCTGTGGGGGCCTCTGGAGCTGTCCCCCAATTTTTAATGGTCACATGTGGATGTGGGACCAGCCCAATGCACATCTCTGCCCCTCCTACCAGTCTCCAGGTGGCTTCCTCTGTATGTCCTTAGTGGTAGGGCTTTGGTTTAGCTAGACTTCAGGTGATTCTCAATGATGATTGTTCTGTCATTTAGTTGTAATTTTGACATGGTCATGAGAGGAGGGGAGCACAGCATTTTTCCTACCATCTTGACCGGGTGATCCTATTGCTAATTATTTTTATTACCTACTGCCATAATTGAATTCACTAATGTAAAAAGTATTTAATAAACCTCAACTGTTTATATAACACTGTGCTTGATGTGGAGATAGAGGATAATAAAAAAAGAATGAGGAGATGACTCCTACCTTGTAGCACTCCATAGTTTACATATAGACTGGCTCAGCAAACTCTCCTTGAGCTCCTACCAAGGATGAGACGAGGAGATACTACTGTGCATACAACAGAGTTCTTGCCTCCAATGAACTCATGTCTAGCTGAGAAGTCAGATCCACAGAGAGCTATCTCCTGGAAGTGGAGGGCACAGTAGTGAAGGGTGGAGGTGGGGGTGCTGGCATTGACCACCCAGTGATCACATCTGGCTCTTCCATAACCAGCTGTGGAACTGGATGTCTGTCTTAATCTCTCGAAAGACCAATTTCCACAGGAGTAAATGGAAGATAGTACTAACATCTACCTTCTTTGAATTAACACATATTTATCACACATTTGTTATGTGATATGCCAGGCACTATTCTAGGTGGTAAGAATTCTGTAGACAAGAAGACATGGCAGAATCCCTGCCCTTCTGGAGCTGACAGTCCAGGGGAGAGAGACAGAATATACTAATTTAATTGAAACATAGAGGATAGTGAAAAGAAGAGTCTTGGAGAAAAATAAAGCAGGGAAGCAAGGTGGGGCAAGGTATGGAAGGAGCCCCAGAATTTAAAAATGGGGTAGCAGGAATGGCTCTCAGGAAAGCTGGAAGTAAGAAAGTGATCCTCATGTTTTTCAGGGTTGTCCCCTCTTCCCCTGAGGTGGCCGGGGGGCAGAGGGGGGGCTTCCAGGCAAGGGTGTGGGGATTAAAGGTGACAAAGCTTGCTCAGTGCCTGGCAAGTGCTCAGAAAACGCCAGCTGCTGTTTTGAGCTGTTCTCAGTGCAAGGCTGGGATACGACGGGGGTGGGAGGGGCCAAAAGGAGAGGGTGACTAAGTGAGCCCGGGGAGGTCTGGAGTGTTTCATGGGTGAAGTGACTTCGGTTGAAACTAGGGCAGAGGAATGAGTAGGAGTGTGCTAGAGGCACGGGGGTGTGTGGGGTGAGTGAGGGAAGGAGGCATTCCGGGGGAGGGGGCTGTGCAGCAGAGCTGTGGGGGTGGGAAAAGAACATGGTGTGTCCCCTGAGCCATTGAGTGGGGTGTGGGTGTGTGCTGGGTGGGGGCTCTCTGTGAAGATGGGGGCTGGAGAAGTCAGTGGGAACCAGGTGACAAGGGCCTCAAAGGCTGCGGTGGGCGGGGTGGGGATCCTTAAAACTGGGCAAAGAAAAGATCAGATTTGTGTTTTCTTAAGAGCAAGCGAGGAGGCAGGCACTGAGGGAAGCACATTAATGTGTCTCACGGGGAAGGGTGTGAGTAAATGCCAGAATGCATGGTGGGGCCTGTGGGACTCAGGGAGGAAGCAGGACATCCATGCATTCATCTGTTCATCTATTCAGCACGTCTTTAGTGAGGTCCAGCTCTGTGCGGGGGCACAGGCTGCATGCTGGCGCTGCCCTGGGGATAAGACCATCTCTTCATGTAAGATGAACAGGTGATAAGTCAGTGAACCCACTTGGGAGGGTGGCAGGGAAGTGTCACAAGGAGATAGCTTTGTGGCCCAGGCAGGTAGCTGAATGGAGTGAAGAGGTTGGCAGGGGGTGGCAGGGGCGAGAACTCCAGCCCCAGGAAAGGGCTCACTGCCAGTTGGGGTGGCTGCGTGGGAACACAGGGGCACATCTTCTGATTCTTTAAGACAGGCTGGATGTTTTCTATGTAAAATCTCCTGATTGTTAAATGATGGCAACTCATCAAACAGAGTGCCCTAACGGAGAATAC
The DNA here is from genome assembly GCA_004026885.1 of Lyroderma lyra. Lineage (NCBI taxonomy): Eukaryota > Metazoa > Chordata > Mammalia > Chiroptera > Megadermatidae > Lyroderma > Lyroderma lyra. The sequence goes on from PVJL010009249.1 coordinate 43,164, forward strand.
GTAGGGGAGTGTGTGTGTGGGTGTGTGCTACTTAGGACAGCCATGCTCCTAGCTCCAGGTGGTGGCCTGCTGTCCTTAGTATTCCTGGGCTTATAGGAGTATCAGTCAAGCCTCTGATTTCATAACCACATGGATCTCTCCCCATTTTAATCTGAAGTTAGATGTGGCCTGAAACTTGAGGGAGATGAAAAGAGGGGAAGACTATAGGATTTATTTAAAACCTGCTTGCCTGGCATATAATGCTCTTGAAGCTTGTCCTGCGAATGGATGAAAACACACACAGGAGACTCTCCATTAACCGGAACTCAAGCAGCCAGCACTCTTAAACCAGTTAACGGAGAGGCTGCTTACATGTATCCGGCATCTACCCATCCCCATGACTGCTGGTTAACTGAGAGTCCACTGTATCGGGGACTTGGCGGGTGTACTGTCAATGGCACAGTTAAGAATGAAAAGCACATTGAAGGACCCTAAAGAGTGGATGATGAGGAAACGAGGGACCATGGCAGCAAGTGGTGAGAAACGAGATGGTTGTTGAGGCCGACACAAATAACAGCAGCTGGGGGAAGGTCTGGAGCTTGGAAGTATGCAGGTACTGTGTTCCTTTCACTTCGTTTTAGGTTTATCAACTCACCCAGTTTGCCTGGGACTTTCCCAGATTTTTTAGACCTGAGAGTTCGAGAAAACCCCAGAAAAGTCCTGGCAAACATTATTTCATCTTCACAAAAGACGTTATCACCCTCATTTTACAGATGAGGACACTGAGGCACAGAGAAGGTAGGGGAGAGGGAGCTTGCCCAGAACTTGCCCCAGGTCACACAGGTAAGTGGCAGAGCTGCTATGCAAACCCACACAATGGAATTCCAGAGCATTCTATGTTGCCTTTTATAGGGTCAAGTGAATTTCAATTATTGGTTTAAAAATATTTCTTCCTTTATGAAATACATCAATTTATCTGGAAGCAGAAAGCAAGGCTGTGTCCTTTCCCCCTCTGCCCTGAGACAATCCTACAGGTAAAAAGTCAGTTAAGGGTCGGGTTGCAAGACTTACTGCCTTCTAGGAGCCTTCTAGAAACATGATACCCTCCCAGGGATCTGCCCCAGAGCCCCAGCATCTGATCAGAATTCCTCATGGGATTTTTTTCAGGTGGAGGGAAAAGGGTTCGCTATGGAGAAGAGCTTCCAAAATGAAAATAAACCAGCAAACAACCCAACTTGTTAACAGAGAGCCAGTAACTTAGCCGTATTAAGGTCAACCTTGAGGAGAAGAGAACTAAATCATTTATAGAAACCTTTCTCTCCCTTGGGAGACATTTAAGAACGGGACATATTTTTTAAAAAATTTAAAGGAATGCCAAGTTTATGTAAAATTATACCAGTGATGAAAGAAGCTTGAGAACAGCAAGGCCAGCCTCAGTCGATGCCCACAGTCTTACGCTCCTGGGACGTGCAGAGGACCGTGAGATCAAAGACACCACGACAGTGAGAGCTGGGTGACGGGGGCGCGCAGCTGCGGAGCCCGGTTCCCTTCCTGGCTGGCTGAGCTGGGACAGGGGATCTCCCCTCTCTGAGTCTCATCTCCGAAAGGGCAGGCCAAGGAGCTACCTCAGAGGGTTGTGTTTGAAAAATCCAGCAGATTGTGACTCTGTCACTTAACACAGTTCCTGGCCCAGGGCAAGTACTGAGTAAATGGTACCTGTTAGGTGCAGGACCCCCTTGGTTTGTGATTAGAAAGGGGCCCGAGCTCGTGTCTGTTGAAGGCTCACGTTGTGGCAGGCCTCAGCTGCGTGATCTACACTCATCCTGATATTTAATCCTCGCTATTTTTCTTTTCTTTTTTTTTAGTTCTAGGTCTTTTTAAATATAAAGGTCTATTTGTTTCTTGAAAGGGGCAGTGGGAAAGTTCAAAATACAGCAAGGTGTGCCCAGCGGCCATCTGAATTGGGGAGTTTTTGCCTGTGTTCAGAGGCAAAAAACAAAACAAAACAGAACAAGAAAACAAACGTCAGGCTGAAGTTGTTTTCCACACACTTGAGGAGCTTCAAGGCAGACTTGAACCTATGCCCCAGGGCCGAACCCTGGCCCTTCCTCAGTTTCATCTCCCTGAAGCAAATGTGCCCCAGAGCTTCCACGTAAACAGCCATCCTTAAAATAGGATCTTGGTGCCTGCAGCCTGTGTTTACTGCTCCTAGTTCCGGATGGTTCGGAGAATGTTTACCCAGGTCTCCTAACCCCCATCTGATTTCTGTAATCATGAGCAGGGCATGTTGCTTTTTATTAGTGTGTGGCCCAGGCCAGTACTTTCTCTCTGTTGGTCAGTTCCATGACGCGCTGGAAGTGTCCCAGCTCCATCTTTAAAGTCAGAAGCTGAGTGTTTAGCGATGCTCCTATCGAGTTCAGCTGTGAACCTGAAATTCAGCTCTGCTCTCATCCTTTGCACGTCCCTGAATGAGAAACCTCAGTTCTGGGAATGTTTCTTCCTGTGACTTACTTTTGCTCCTTCACACACAATAAAAATGCATTATCAGAAAACATGAAATTTAAAAATCCCAAAGACATACACAACACAAGCCCCATTTTTTTGGGGGGGGAAGATTCAACAGATCACATCTTGAGTAGCACTGTGCTTGAGCACACAGAATTACAATGCAGTGTGACCAATGTCCTCATAGGTGTGAGGTGCCAAAAGACAGGAACATAGGAGTTCCCTGATGGTGTAGTGGCTTAAGGCTTCGGCGCTGGCGCTGTCAGCGCTGCGGCCTGGGTTCGATTCCCAGCCAGGGAGCTACCCACATACCAAAAAGCAAAAAAAAAAAAAAAAAAAGACAGGAACATAAATAATTTTGTGGGAACCCAGAGGGCTCAGTCGTATGTGTGGTACTATAGAAATAGCCTTGAAAATCAGAGTCTGGGGTTTCAATTTCCATCGAGGTGTTGGGTATAGCTGACATACCGGAATCTGAGGGATACTGTGCAAATCTCACCATCATGGCTTTGGGTGGTTCGAGAAACAGACTGCTTAGATGAGCTCCATATAGACTTAACCATATATAGCCCTCTACTGACTAAAAGATTTTAAAATCATTTTTATTGTAAAAGCAAAGCATTTTGTAGGGGAAAAAGAAATCTTGCCTGACCTTTCCTCCTAAGTCTTTTATTATACACATACAAATATAGCAATGGGCCCATACCATACAGAAATTTTCTTTTTAACAAATCTTCCTTGTTTCACTCAACAACATACGATGGTGATACTTCCACTTAATAACTCAGGTATCTTCCTCATCTTTTTTCCAGGTGTTTTGCTTTCCAGGGTGTAGGTATGCGATGATTTACTTAGGCAGTCTTGTGATAGTTGACATTTAGGTCATTATTACTCATAACGTTGCAGTGAACATCCTCTTGTGTGTGTGTCCTACGCACTTATATGTGTATTTCTCTAGGATAGATTCCAAGAAGTCAGTGAGAATGCACATTTAAAAGTCTGTCGGTACTGCCAAAATTGTCCTCTTGAAAGACAGTACCAGTTATCATCAGATTTTAAAGGTGGAAAGCGCACAGGTGAACTGACCCCTCCCCTTTGCGGATCAAGGGGCTGAAAGGGGGAAGAACTTGATTGAGGTCACAAGTGAGTTCAGGACAGCCAAGAACACAGACTCCTGACTCTCTGTCCAGTGAGGTTCCAGTGTTTTTATCAACCTCCAACAGCCCAGTCCATTGCACCTGACTGATAGGGTACCCTGCACAGACCCAGGGAGTAAAGGCTTTGAATAATTATACTTGTGTCAAATTTGAACCTCAGTCCTTAAGATTGTGTCTTAAATCCCTTTAAAACGGGACTGTGACTTGGGGTGCCTTTGCAGCCCCCCTCGGAGGAACGTTTGATTCTTGTTTGACCCAATCACTCTTGTCATGTTCAAGGACAGCTGAGAATAGTCAGTGAAGCGTGGCACTTGGCCTCCATGCTTAGCTCTGTTGCAATTTGTGGTTTGGAGTGTGTGCCTAGCCTCTCGGTGCCTCAGTTTCCCCATCTTGGAACTAGTAACCCTCTCACAGAATGATCATGAAAATACAATGATAACTGTATGGGAAAGGCTGGGAGGCTCCCGGGAAATATTGCTTCCTTCTCCCATCCTTCTCCTGAGGATTTGCAGTTGAGGAGTCCAACAGAGGGCAGTCTGAGCTGGAAGTGGATTCTCCCCCACACGGAGAGCAGCCTCGGCAAGAAGCTCCCATGATGCTAATTTAGCCCCAGAGTTTAGATCTAATGAAGTCAGAGTCCTTTTTCTTAATCACTGGTGTGTGGCTCTGAAGAGGTTATTTAAGGACAAGAAGTGGCCACATCCCAAAATTCCACGGACACTCCCTTCACTCTAATCCTTCCATGAGTTGTCTCCTGAATATCATCATCTGTCCTCACTTCTCTATCTTCAATGTAATCCAGCTCTGTTAAGGGCCTCACTGTCTCTCTGGCCACCCAGGACTGTAACTCTGTTTTGGATCATCTCTCTCGCTTCTTGCCTATATTTATGTAGCTATCTGATTTTGACACACTGGTACTTCCTGCCATGTGGCACCACCCCCAGGGAGGACCTTTGTGACCTCCTGCCGAAACTAAACACCACAGGCAGACGGGTCTGGGAAGCGGGAAGCCCCGGGGGAAGGCTGCAGCCACAGCAAGCTGACCCTCCTCCCTGGAGCCTGGCTGGCCCAGTGACTGCCCTCCCCTCCTTAGCCTAACACTCAGGACCCTCCAGGGCCTGGCCCCGCCCTCTGCCTCCACTTTCCCTAACAAAGGCTGCCACGCACAGAGAGTTGACTGTGTCAAGCTAAGGCCTTTAGAAACATGGTGTCATTTAATTCTCGGGATGTAGGAAATACTATGACCCCCTCTTTAAGGATGGGGAAGCCGAGCGCCAGCAGAGTGTCAAAGGAAGTCCAGGAAGCAGTGATGCTGAAATCTGAAGCCCCGTGTGTTTTAACTGTGTTTCCCGACTGTGGGCCTGACATCCCTGAGGGGTGTGTGAAGAGAGCCCCTTGAAAGGTCAGAAAGGGCGATTGCATTGGTCTCGATTTCTACTTGAAAAAGACGAATGGAGTAATTGTTTCTAAACTTCTCTTTAAACACCTGGCAGGCTCAGAGCCTCCACGTGCATGGCTCAGCCACTTGCTCGGTGTCAGTGACACTTTCCGGCACCGTGCAGTTGTGCGACATTAAATTGCTTTCATTCCTAGGCCTATTTTGCGTCATTTCTGCCCTTGTCATCTAATAATTCATGAGTTATTGAAAAACCCACATTAAAAAGAAAAATACAGCAGATTCTACATTCGTCAGTACTCAGTTTAGTAGAGCAGTGCTTATAAATAAAAACCTGATCTCCTTTCACCTCTTAGAAACACAGAAATTGAAAAAACAAACAAACAAACAACCCCAAAGCCAATCTTTTAAGAACACAAGATGCAAGGATTCCAAGAGAGATAGGACTCTATACAAGGTGGCTCAAAGGACAATGGTCCTTTCACTAGAAAATAAGCTCTATGAAGGCAGGAATGGTGTCTGCTTTTACTGCCGGTAACCAGTTCCCGGCACAGTAGAGACTCTTGGGACGTGTTTGTTGAATGACTGAATGAACGTCCATGATATGGTCCGACCTGGAATGAAGTGTGGATTTCTGGGCTGGGCCCCTCTAGGAAGAGCTACGTGATGACCAAGACTTTCTGCTTTTTAGAGTCTGTGGCACTCTCTCTCATTGTCATCTCACGTGATCCTTATAACCACCTTGTGCTGTGGCTGGGGAAACAGAGTTCCCACTTTTCAGAGGAGGTTGGGAGAGGTGAGAGGCTGTGCTCAAGACCCCACAGTAAGTGGCAGGGGCCAGGTCTTTCAAATCTAAATCCAGTTCTCTTCCCACTGTCCTCCACCCTCGGCAGGTCGAAGGAGGTCAAGAGATTGGTGACTAAATCAAGCAAGGCTCAGATTCTGCCCTGTGCAGTGGAAGTTTCGACCAGCCCCCATTTGTACACCATGGGCACCCCAAGCCTCAGTCCTTGGATTTCTTCTCTTCTGTGACTCCTTCCCCAGGTGAGCCAATCCAATGTCATGGTGCCACCTATGTGCTGACGGCCTTCATGTACGTATCTCCTGCCCCAGTCCCTCCCCTGGACTCTACACGTGTATACTCCTGGGCCCCCCATTATTTATATCTGCAAGGTACCTCGAGCATGACACGGTTCGAACTGAACTCCTGACCCGCCCCCACGCCCTGCTCCCCGTCTGCTCATCAGGAAGTTTTTCCATCTCAGCCGTCGGCGACTCCACCGCTGTTGGAATTATCCTTGATGGCTCTGCTTTGCTCACACCCCACACGCAATCCTGTTGGCTGGGTTTGTATCCAAACACATCCAGAACCCCGCTGCTTCTCCCCACCTCCATACCATCTGGACCCAGCATCACTGTGTCCTGTGGTAGCCTCCTGTCTGGCTTCTCGGCTTCTACCCCTGACCCTCTACAGTCTATCCTCTCCACTAAGCCCAAAGGTAAAACTTATCAAAAACCCACATGACATCACGTCCCTCCTCTAGGTGAAACCCCCTGGAAGCTTCTTACCTCGCACAGAGCCAAGGCAAACTCCCTGCAACCGGTTTCGGTAGCTTCTATCTTTCCTTTCCCCACTAACCTGATCTCCCACCACCGTCCCCATTCGGAGCCTTTGAGGCTCCCCCTGCCACTCCCCAGTTCCTCCAGTTCTCTGCTTCCAGTGAGAAAGGGTCAAATTTGCACATAGCTACTTGCTTGCTTTGTTTATTATTTGCCTCTCCCCCACGAGAACGTGAGCCCCACAAAGGCACGGACTTTGTTCTTCCTACTTTGCTTCCAGGACCTAGAACTGTTCTGTCCCAGGGTCAGTGCTCCTGAGTGAATGAGGGCAATCAATGAAAATCGACGAAATTCTGAGAACCAGCGACCACCTTAGACTACACCTGAGGCAGCCGAGCTCTCCTTGACCTGGCAAAGGTGAACCATGGCACGGGCGATGGTGCCAAGACACAAACAGGTGACACATATTCAGGATTGACCCAAATGCAGATGGACTCTGCGGAGACTCTACTAGCAGCAACCCCTTTAGACTGAGGGTGGAGAGAACGATTTTGTAGATCTGGGCCTTACCCAGCACAGAAAATCGCAGGTAAACAGGTCGGAGTTACTGAGTAGTAACCAGGTGCCAGCACCTGCTAAGCCAGCTCACTGCCTGGATTCCCTGACCCAGTCCTCACACAACCCCGTGGCTGGGGACTGTTTCAATCACGATTTTGAGGTGAAGACCCTGAGGCCCATAGGAGCTAAGTGACTTGCCCATCATCGCTGCTAACAATCTTCCCCACACCTTCCTTTTCACTGGGTTGGAGGTAGGGCCCTCAAACCTGCCTTTTTAAGGAGGACCTGGGGCTGTTTTTGTCCTGAGGCACGTTGGGAAATACTGCACTTTCTGTAAAAGGCTGGATAAACAGTGAGATTAACTTTGGAAGGCAATGGTCACTCTCTTAGGGCTGTTGGCCCCTTGTCCACTGTAGCTGCCCAGAAGTCTTAGGGTCACTCTGCCCCTCACACGGGCCCCCTCTGGGTGTCCCAGATGGCATCAACACTCAGATGGGAAGCAAGCTGGTGGCATGTGTCCCAGTTCGATTTCTCCCTTTCAGATGTTCCCATGGTCTCCAACTTGGTTTGTTTGCACTGGTTCTCAAGTTCTGATGGTCGTATCTTTTATCCCTGTCGCCCCCCCACCCCCGCCTCACACCTTTCCCTTCTGAAACATTTCAAGACTTTTTTCCACAGCTGTTTGACACCATAAGGTCAAGTACATTTTCTAAAAACGCATTACCTAAAAGAAACTAGAGCATCTCGTCAAAAGGAATCCCAACAGAATTAAACAAAAAAATTCAACAACTGCGTATTTGTTTTTGCTGCTTATTTCTCGGAGCAAAGCCAGGGAGTTTAAGTGGCAGGAAGAATACACGCCTGCTCTTTCATATTAGGCAGCTGTCACCACCCCATTGATAGAGAGTTCACAGGTTATGGTCTCCCTGGCACTTAAGTGCTACACACCCTGCACATAGGTGTCAGGAGCCTTCAATCATCCTGTGTGCTACGGTGGGGTACATTTTCCAAACAATGAGCACAAGTTCTCCCTTAAGGAACTTGCCATCGAAAGATCCCAAGGATTGGAATGTGTAATACAAAACAGACACACCGAGAAGATGGAGTTTTATAACCCAAGAAGCAAAAGAATGACTTTATTGACTATAAAATAAAGTCCACATGCCACAAGTTGGCCTGAACCCACCTTGTGCTTTTTTTTTTCCAAGTAGACCTGAGATTAAAACCCAGTCAGCCCCTTCAGGGCCACGGGACTCGGGGATAGATCACTGAGATCTCTTTGAACCTCAATGTCCTCACAGGGACATTGTGAGAAATGGGAGGACGCTCTGCTGACCAGTATTAGTGTTTTCAGCTGTTTCCAGGACAGTTGTCTTGCATTAGGCAGACTTATGACCTGGGGTTGTCTCTATTAGGAGATGCATACGGGTGTCACGTTGACAAGGGGTAGACTTATGATAGAAACCTCCATGTTGGCATGACGGACTAAGGGATGCCCAGATAGCTGGTAAAACGTTATTTCTGGGTGTGCCTGTGAGGGTGTCTCTGGAAGAGATTAGCATTTGAATCAGTAGTTTGAGTGAAGAAGGTCACACTCATCAACGCTAGTGGTCATCATCTAATCTGCTGAGGGCCTGAACAGAACAAAAGGCAAACGAAGAGCAAATCTGTTCTCTTTGTTTGAGCTGGGACACTCCTCTTCCATCCTCAGACTTGGGCTCCCCTCATTCTCAGGCCTTCGGATTTGGACCAAATGATACCATTGCTTTCCTGGTTCTCCAGCTTACAGAGTACAGATCATGGGACATCTAGGTCTTCACAATTACATGAACCAATTCCTCTAATAGGTCTCCTCTTACATATACGAGGGCTGTCCAGAAAAAATCCAGCCACAAATGCCTCTGTTTTTCCTATTACATGGCTGAATACTTTCCAGACAGCTCTCGTATATCTCTACACATCCTGTCGGTTCTGTTTCTCTTGAAATCCCTGACTAATGCATCGCCATCATGTTTGTGTCCCTTCTGACCTGGCTAAATAGAACCCTCTGAACCCTGGGCACTCCTAGCCTCCACACTTGCTTGTGCGATTCCTTCTTCCTAGCATGCCCCTTAAATCTTGGGATGCCCTAAGCCAACCCTGAAAATTCTGCTCAGAGACTGCCTCTTGCAAAATGTCTTCCCAGCTGCCACCAGTCAGAAGTAATTTCTCCCGGCTCTGTGTCATCAAGCAGGATTGCACCTCTGTGACCGCTGTTCTCGCAAACTGCTCTCAACGTGACTGCCCTCCAGCCGTCCCATGAACCGCACCACCTCCATCAACCTGCACAAGCCCCAAGCCAGGTGTCATTCTGACACTTCACTCGTCATCACCCTTCAGAAACATCCATTTTTGTCCCTCTCCAGTCCACTCGCCCCAGAGATCTTTCTAAAACTCAAACCTTCAACGGCCCCCATGAGTCTGCGGTTGAAGATAAAGGCTCGCCATCAGGGGGTCACAGCGCCCTGTGTGTCTATCTCTTCAGCGTCACCTTTTCATTTTGTTTTAGATAGAATTCCAGTGCCATAAAATTCACCCGTGAAAGTGTACAGCTCAGTGGTTTTTAAGTATATTAACACAGCTGTACAACTGTCACCATCATTTCATTCCAGAATATTTTCATCACACCCAAAAGAAACCCCAGACCCATTAGCAGTCACTCTCCATGTGCCCCTCGCCCCCCACCCCTCCTGCCCCAGCTCCAGCCCCAGCCCCAGCCCCTGGCAGGCGTGAATCTGCTTTCTGTCTCTACAGATTTGCTTATTCCATTCATATAAAAGGAATCCTGCTGTAGGTCTTTTGTGTCTGGCTTCTTTCACTTAGCATAATATTTTCAAGATTTATCCATATTGTAGCGTGTGTTAATAAAGATTAAAATGGAGTCGGGAAGCCCTGAAGCAGGAGCTTTCCCGTACTCCCACCCAGACCCCCAAACAGGAGGACATTCTCCTCCTCCAGCTAAACGCCTCAATGGCCCCCTGACCCTCTTCAGTTGGTTGCTTTCAGGTGGTGCCCCTGATAGCCCAGCCAATGAGATGCAGACGCACTCAGCCAATGAGAAGCCAGCACCACCCGGAACTGTCTGGAAACGCCCCTCCCAACTTCCTGTTTCCTCCCTCGGAAAGCCAGCCCCTCTCCGCTGGTCTCTCTCTGGTTTGCTTGTGCGGGACTGTAATTCGTCTGCTGTTCCAAATAAACCCATTTTGCTGATTAGATGACTCCTTTATTTTTTCAGGCCAACGAATGTATTAGTATTTATTCTTTTGTATGGTTGAATAGTATTCCACGACACACCACATCAGCCTTTAAGCTCCTCGCTTATCATCCAATTCACTTAACGACCTGGTCGTAGGAACAGAACTCAGTCGTTAAGTGAGGAGTGCCTATATAATGCAATCTCTCTAGAGTACACTCTGGTTCCTCATTATGGAACCCAAAGGGCAGTCCTTGGGGACCCTGAGTTTCCTCTCTAAACTCGGCATCTCCTATCTGGGCCTGGACATGGAGATGAAGAAGATGAAGGAGATTTAGGTTCTTTTCCAGTTTTTGTTGGGTTAAATTTGGGGAGCAGGATCTCAGTTGTGCTTTGGTGAAATCATGATTTCATTTTATTTTCTTGCCGTTTGTCTTGTTTCTCTTTCAACTCAGCTGCAATAAAAAAAATCCAGTTAATCTGCCAAACTGGCTAGTCGTTCTGTACATTTTACTAGCAAAGTACCTCAGGTTTGAGAGCATGGATTCTGGAGCGAGACTTCTTGAGTTAGAATCCTGCCTCTGCCAACTGCTTGCTGTGCACCTTGGGAAAGTGACTTGACCTTCTTGTGCTTCCATGTCCTCCTCTCTAGCATGGGGACAGTGATGCCCAGGATGGTGGTTGTGAGGATGGAGCATGGTGGTTGGTGGGAACCACTTAGAGCTGTTCCCAGGACAGTCAGCTCCCCAAGACGTCTGGGACAGAACCAGATCAGGGCATTTGCACAAGGGTCAGGCAGGCAGTGTGTAGCCATAGATGCTCCTGGGGGGTGGGGAGGAGTGGGGGTAAAAAGGTGGCTTAACTAAAAAGCAGTTGGGAATCTCTCCTAGCTCGGCCATGAAAGAGCAAATCCCGCATGGCACAGTGTCCTGCCCCTAACTGCGTCTCCTTCTGGCCCTGTTATGAGGTATTTGTGCTTTCAGTGTAAGTTAAAAATCTAAACATTTACCAGGTTTGTTTTCCTCCCAAAGCAGATTCCAAGCAGCATGCGACTAGCCAACCCAAATAAATTGTGCGCTTAAGTCCATTGTTTCCAGCACCATGTAAACTGCTGGGCTGCAGAGAAGTGCTTTGAAGAGGGCGCCCCATTAGTGCTCCTAGCATCAGGGTTCAATTTAGGCAGCGCATTTTTGAAGAGTTTCCTAGAAATCTGTAGCAGAGAAAAGCACGCATGGGGTTGGGGGAGGCGTAAAGGGCTCTTATCAAATTGTACAGGATGCATTTAGGGGGTGTTGTCACAAGCACAAAATAAAGCATCAGCCCTGAACGCAAGGAGGGTCGCAGAATTCCTCAGCTGGTGAAGTCATCCCGGGAATGCAAAGATCGCTTTTCAATGTTATGTTTGTCAGGACACGACAGTCACCAAGTGGAGAATGTCAGGTCTTCCGAGAAACCCTGTGCGCACTCACGTGCAGGAAACTATTTACTTAACTGGAGTTGGTTCTGAAAATATTTGACTCTGGAGGGTCCCAGAGGGAGTGTGGAGGGTTTCTGGGATTTTCTTTCAGGTCAGGACTCTGCCTCTGCTAATCCCCTCAGCTGACAGGCTCCCAGGTTTCAAGGCGGATTCATTCCTCTGCTGGACCAAGGTTCATGGTGCTGGCCAAGGCCGGAGGGCGGGCCTGTCGTTCCAATCGCTGCCCCAGCGCAGCAGAGCCCACCTCTCCATCCAGTGAATCGGCGGTTTGTCACTGTGGTGCAGAGGTGCCAGCTACGAGGCTGTGGGTTGAAACGAGAGTGAAGGAGATGCCTGGAAAAGATGGATGGCGATATTTATCTCCAGGGAGAATCAAGCTCTCTGAGGTTCTCCTCGGTGCTGAAGGTTGACAGGGTGGGTAAAAGAGGAGAATTTTAATGTCACCGCCTGCAGGGGAGTGATGGCTTGTACTCGGTGGGATGAGTTTTGGAGACTGCTCTCCCTGCTAAACTCACCCTACCACCCCCTTCTCAGCAGGACACTAAGGTGCATTCAGGAGGGGACAGACAGCCAGGCTCCACAGGGCCCCAGTGACTGCCAAGTGTGGCCTTGCCCTGAGGGCCCGAGAAAAGAGGTATTCTAGAAAGATCACGTCACCTTTCTGCTTACTCATCCTTCCCTGCTGACACACTTCCCTGGGGCATCCCCTTCATTCTCACCCCCCCACCCCCGCACTTACTACCTGAGCTAAAGTTAGCACCTGGCTTTGCAGGTTTCTAGGTACATGCCTGTCTCCCACAAGAACATTTCCTCCTATTATCTCTGTTCCGGGAATGCCCAGGCTGGCATGCAGGATGGTGACACCTGCCCTGCTGACATCACAAGGCCTCTGTGAGGGGAACGTGCTATGAGATGGGACACAGTTTGAAAGGAAGTACGTGCCTGTGGGGGTTGCAGAGAAGATTTGGGGCCACAGGTAGTGAGTGTGGCTGCTCAGGGACTTGAAAGGTCATATGGAATCATCACAGACCTATCTCCCAGCCAGGTCACCTCTAAGTCTAGTGTCCCCCACACGCCAGCAACTCACTCACTATCTCGACAACCTTGGCCAAATTCATTTGCCCCCTGAGCTCTTCTGTATTTAGTACCTTTTCTTCAAATCGATTTACGTCTCTCCTAACTTTTTATTTGGACAAATTTCAAACCTGCAGGAAAGGTGACAGAATAGCTCCAAGAACACCCCATGTACCTCTCACCTCGATTCACCAATTGTTAATATTTTTGCCACATTTGCTTTCTCTATTTCTCTCCATATATTCATTTTTTAAAAATGGAATTATTTATTTTCTGGGTACATTCAAAATATTTAAACAAACTTTCAATTTTAGAATAGTTTTAGACTTAAAGAAAAGTTACAAAGAAAGTACAGGGAATTCTTACACACCCTGTGCCCAATTTCTCATCGTGTCCCTTACTGTTGATCTCTTTCTTACATTGTTATGGTACATTTGTCACAAACTAATGCACCAGTATTGATACATTATTATTACCTAAGCTCCACCTTTCATTAAGATTTTGTTAGTATTTTTTTCTTACCTAGTGGAGTCACTTTTAAACCTTAAAAAATTAGACCCTGGAAATGTCAATGGGAAACCATGATCCCTTGCTAGACGCAATCGTAGCTTGCGGCTGTTGGCTGCTGAGTGGCGTGCCGCAGGCCCGCCCTCTCTTTGTTAAGAAGGGAGATTAGTAAATGTTAGAGAGGTGTCAAGGGCAGATTAGCACAAACCTGAGCCTTTCTCCCAGGTCTACTGGGCCTGGAAGAAAATTGCCACAGGAATAAAATGGTTCTTGTCCCCTAAAGTTCTATTGGGCATTACCCTGCAGGAGCCCCACTTGGGAAACCGCGGGGTATAACTATGCCACACTGGCTGGAAACCCCAAGTTCAAGACTGCCAGGCTCCCAACCTGGAGCTCCCTTCTGCCCTGGCGGATGGGGGTGGAGGGACTGGGTGTCCCCATCCCCTTCAGCTCAGGGCTGTGGACAGTGTTGCTTGTCTTCTCTACAGTAACCCCCCTAACACCAGCGTTGGACGAGTGAGGGCAGAGAGCCTGCCGGAGAACTCCATCCGCAGCGCGTGACGAAGCACCGTGCACGGACACAAGCCGTGTCTGTGAGACGTGGCCCCCGGCAGCCAGCGGGCGGCTGTGACTTCTCAGCAGCCCCTCGCATGACGTCTGAACTTGTTCACATCGGTCCTTTAAAATGTTTCAAAAAGGTTTTCATGTGGCATAAGTGAGAATAAGTGACACGGTTTCCTGAAACCAAGTCGTCGCTTTCCAGGACTTTCCGGTACCTATCAGCCGTCGTCTTGTCTTGGAGGCCGAATTCCTCTCCGGAATAACTGGACGGCTGGCTCCCCCGCTCTTAAGGAATGTCACTCTGTGATAAGTCACCGTTGGCTCCAGGGGCCCACACCAGAGGCGCTGCCATCTCAGCGGTGTGTTTATTCGTCTGCTGGTGTTCTGTAGCATTCTTCGAGTCAGTCCAAGAAGGCAAATGGGTGGGTGAAATTTTCTCCACGCGTGGGGTGCAGTGTCCCCAGAGAAGGAAGCTGGCTGGGACACAAGGGATAGATGAATCCATGTTCGTTTTTGGAAATGAAACTGATACAGGTCAGAGCACCACCCTTAGACCAGAGGCAATGATGCAGTTCGGTTTATGTGCTTCCAGGCAGTTTTCCTGGCTTTAAATGTGTTTCTATAGTATTTCGTTTTATGTGTGCGTGAAGGGGAGGGTTTCACAGGCCGGAGTGCACCACACGTCCCGTGGTGACCCCTTTGTCACTCCATCATAGGCCCATCTTTGTCGTTACGTGCAGACACAGCTCACTGTCTCTGAGCCACTGCCCGGGAAGCCCTGTGCAACTCAGCTGCATTCTATTTAACCAGTCGTTACTTGGTGGCCACTTATTTCCAAATGTTTCCTACGACAAACAGTTTTTTCCCAGCAAACCTCTATGTGGACGCCTCCTAACGCACATGCGAGATGCTTAGGGTGGCAGCTCAGTTCTGGTTTCCAACGCTCTTACCCTTCAGAGTGTGTGGGTGTGTGTGAGAGAGTGTGTGGGTAGGGGTGCCAGTTTCTGTTCTTTGGGGTTGCTTAGTGTTGGTTTCTTGTTTGCAGTGGCTGCAGGGTGGAAGGGAGCCAAGGCGAGGCAGAGCGGAATTCATCTCTAGGTGTTACAGGCTGGGAGGCACCGCGGGGCCAGGCCTCTCCGGGTGGCCGTCAATGGGGACTTTGTTCCTGGGTGCATCCCTGAGCAGAATCCAAAAGCAAGACATGCCGAGGTGACAAAAGCGGCCCTGAGGCTTGCCAGAACCCCACCCCTTGACTCAGAGACACCAAGTTTGTAGGCGTCTTACACACACAAATAACAGGGCTGTGCGTGTATGGGGGAGGGGGCGAACCCCGAAATACTTAGGTTGTTAAAAAAGGGGGGAAGCAGTAAAAAGGGCTGATCACTAAGGATAAAGGTGTAAAGGGACAAGGCCAAGGCAATTCGCATCCTAGGAGAACCGGGAGGTGTGGAGTGGGCAATGGGCTTGGAAGGATCCCAGGAGCAGAGGGAGGGGCTTTGTGGGGGGTCAGGTCTGGGCCGGAGGAGGGGGACAGATGGGACAGAGGGAAGAAAGGAGGGAAGGGGAAAGCTGGCAGAGGGCCATGCTGAAGTGGCAAGGTAAGGACAGGAAGGTGGGGACAGGGGGAGGCTGCGACCCTGTCTGTTGGTGATCAGTACTCAGCCCGGTGCAGAATGGAGTGAACAGAAACTTCCAGGCGTCCCCGCACCCCCGGTGGGGCAAAGCCGAGCTCAGACGCTCCGTGATTAATCGTGCAGAGTTCAGGACGGGACCACAAGCGCCGCGCGGACGCGAAGCCGCCCTTCCCAGTCCCCGCGCCAGGACGGGAGTA